>JAUTBQ010161635.1:0-12639 GCA_032361185.1 Lepetodrilus ovalis | reverse complement strand
ACACACACACACACACACACACACACACACACAAACACACACACACACACACATTCTCAGAAACATCACCAACAATTTTCTAATATGCTGATTTAATTTATGAATGCATTCATTGTATATACCAATTCACAGACATCACCAACAACTTAAGAATATGCCGAATGAATTTGCCAATGCATTCATTAATATAATTATTGATTATATAATACACGTGTGTTCAATGGCATACTGCCGATGTCAACTTAAATTAGATCAAAACTATGTAGGCTATAGGTACATGAGTACCAGAGCATGACAAAGAAACACATACGAAAACAGTTAATATGTAGAGCGCGAAGCCATAAACAAATCAGTGATATTCGATATAAACCTTCCTGCATAATTTAGCGTTGTGAGATCAAGCGTTACCTGTTGGAGTCCGAGGCAACAGAATACCTATTGTATTGTCTTATGGAAATATGTTGATAACTTTAGAAATTCACCAAACATCGACTCGTTTTCTCCATGCTGTTCATGCATATACTCCTGTGAAACATACACATGAGATACACTTGCATATTCGGAAGATAATGAAGAGATATATTCACGGAACCATATGCATAGTTAATTCAGCGTATATCCGCAGCTACAGAAAACTATGGATTTGGCCAACACTGCATGACAATTACGAAGTCTGGACCACAATGAATTCATCTAAAGATTCATGACATGCGCAGAAGATGAATATGTCAATATCCGGTAGTACCTCAAAAATCACGGACGGCTTCTTAATACTACAATAATTTGGGTGGTGATGAATTAATTCCCGATATGTATGTTTAATAATTGGATCGCATACAGTATGACAATAGTGGTCTCATAGTACAGCATTGGACCAAAGAGTTAATCCTGTCTAGGCCTGTATTTTACGCAATGGTCGTATTGTAGTTTGGGCCTAAATCAGTGCTTCTGCCATCCCGTTACTATAGCCGGAAGTAACGTAGACCTCGACTTACGCCTGGACTTCCGGTACGACCCGTTCGTGAAACGTAGGCCTGGAGAACCTTGAAGTAATAGGAGACTTTGGAGAAATATAATGGAATGTTTTCAGAATCAGATATTGTCATTCTTGTCATTGATAAAGCTTCCCATTGTTTTAGGAATGTATCATATCGGAGATTCGGTTAGAATTGAGGAAATGTTCATGCCAACTATAGAACAGGATGTTCCATGATCACATCATGCAAGCCAGAGACTAATTAAAGTTTTACCTGATGAAGCACATTTGTTGACTTGCGGAACTAATCTCCCAATTATTTTATGAGAATATTGAAAGTCTTTATATCAACTTGCTACAGACCAAGAAACCCCGTTAACTCATACCATCTGTAGTTCACCCTCTACCGACAGCGAATAAATTACAAGCGGATCACCCTATTGACATGGGATGTCTTTAGTTATCGTGGTTATGATGCCATACATTTCACATTCACTCTTTCCATAGTCAGACCTACACACGTCTACTATAGCTTGTGTTTGTGAATAATTACCGTTTTCTTGTGATCAGACACACTGTATACAAAACCTACAGCTAGCAACAGACACGGTTTGCTCATTTCATCCCGGCTCTAGTTTCCACTTTCCTGAGAGAAAAAAAGCCCGGCATTGATAAGACGAATTCTGAAGAACTATCGGTGGGTATCAAATAGATTTACCGTACTTCACCAGTTCGGAAAGGTTGTTGCAATTCCGTGGAAACACGCCCTGTATTTAACGAACGGGTCGTTAATGATGAGAGTGCAGACCTGTGCATACGCCAGGCTTTAACTGTTTATACACTTGTACCAGGAAATGATGTAAAAGTCTTAACTCAAACGTTAGCAATGGTGTAGTCTATGGTTGAAGTGTGGGTGGTTGCGGTTACCCTAGAGTTAAGTGTGGGTGGTTGCGGTTACCCTAGAGTTATGCCGAGTTCAACGAAGACTATACATGTTTTAGTAGCAATGGATAAAAAGACATGTACGACAACTCAGTAACAGATGTACACCTACTACCCATTGCAAATCCATCATTGTTGTTCCATCGAAAAGCGTGAAGAAACTCTTTATTCTGCAGAAGATACGATTGCTGTATATCCCATCAACCGAGCGGATCAAATCGCGAACTATCGAGCTAAAAACGATTGAGAAACTTTACTTTAATTGAAGTTGAGATTCGTCTACAGTAGCAACAGCATCATGTCCACCATTGGATGCAGCGGCCAAACTAACTTAAAGTACCGGTACTTGAAAAAGGACTCGCTCGTATGGTTTTTAAGAAACATAATTGAACTACGTATTTCCAGTACACAACAGTAGACCCCTATTGGTTAATAACCTCTTTAGCAGTTGACCAGAATTCTATGAAGCAATACCTTGTCCAAAGTTTAGTAACCCTACTCAAAGCCTTGAACATAAATACCATCATTAAGAAGTGTCGTAGTTCGACAACTACGTATTTAGTACGTATACGTCATGCAACACTTACTAGCAGACAACCCGCGCAGGACGACACCACTTTACTATTTTAACTATAAATCGTTAACAGATAAATCCACTGAAGCGTATGGGAATGTGAATAAACGGAGAGAAAAAAATGCAATATTTGTAGAACACTATACCAAGTAGATAGGCAAACATACTAGTCCAAATAATATAAGTAACCATTGTATACCATAAGGTGGTAGAATACGTTTGTGTTCATAGTGGACACGCATACGTAGATGGCCTAGAACCTATAGGACAATAGTGCAATACGTATATATCACGTACACAGATGTCAAATACAGATGGATATGTACTGCCAGATGGCAACCGATCCAATATACTGCCTGCAATGAGGCAATGCTGAAACAACAGGGATAGTGAGTGTCACACGCCAGCAGTGTTGATGTCCGATAGTGTCACACGCCAATAGTACAGTATAGCACAGTACAGGGTATCGTTCTTGAAACTCTCATTTCCACTATATGAGACCATAGCGCTCTTGTACAAGAGATCGCTACGACAGTGCTTATGTTCTCATAGTAGTTATGAGAGCTTCGAGAAACGGCACCCTGACGAACATGACAGTGCCACATGTCATAATGCAGTAAGCCTACTCATAAATATGACTGTCACATCATTGATGCCACAGTACTTGGTATAGTTTCACGAAGCTCTCTTACCCACGATGAGACCATAGCGCTCTCGTAAGTGCCCGATCGCCATGTGCAAGAGATCACTACGAGAGCGCTATGGACTCGTAATAGACAAGAGAGCGTCGTGAAGCAATACCGTAGTCAACAGGACGATCTCACATCAGTAATGGCATGCTATAGTACTGATAAGCATGACTGTCATATGCCATATAGTACAACACCATTAAACACGACTATGTCACATGATGTTTGCCAAAAGATATAAGACAATTAATTAGGGGTCAGTAGACTTTTTGGACATGTAAATTTAGCTTAATGCTATATTTACATTGAAGAATTTACAAACGGCTACAGGTTCCGGGTACTCTTCAAGAACTTGCTGACGTATTGGAACAATAATGACACCAGATTCCTCAAGCCAAGTTCCAAAATGTTGTAGACAGCTTTCCGACAAAATATCTGCCACACCGGCACTTAATTTAGTTAATAGACCAAGGGAGGTATCCTATACACTGCTTAGTTTTTCAATTGATTTGTCAGCAACAAGATCCTTAGTTTTTGGCATATTTTGACTAGGTTTTCTGTATTTGGCTTAGCCAAACTTAATCGGATCTATGTCTAAAACTACAGACTAAACCAATATCGAAAACATATCGCAAAGTTAGTGTTATGCTGACTTAAGTCAATTTCATAAACCAAACTGTTTATAGGATACGCGCCAAGTGTACCGTTCTGAAAAGACTCGATACTGTCACATCCAGTGGAACAGCACTAACTTGCATGATAGTCTCACGATGCTGTAGCCTTGCCTGTATTGTCTGGCATTATTGTCATATTGATCGACCCTTGTCGGAGACCATAGTATATATAGCACGGTCAAGAAGCAAAGGTATGAAGCACGTGGCATACGTAGGTTGAACAGTGTTCAGAAGTTCGTAAAAACTACATAGAGAATCTCACCCGAGCGTCTTTTAATATGAAACGTAATATTTTATATGAAGGCAACGCAAAGCCGAGGTTTGACTGATCCTTAGTGAAGCAATGAACAGGAACCATTCCTTAGAGAATCAATAATTAGGCACTGTTCCTTATAGAGGCAACACTCAGGAACATTTCCTTAGAGAAGTGACAATCAGATACAGTACCATAGAGAAACGATAAACAGGAATTATTCCTGGTTCGATCCTAAACCAATCGAACCTTTCTGTTACCTCCATCTGTGTCATAATCGTCCGTATCATCAGTGATGTCAACGTAAATGCATGGCATCATGTCAATGTGATAAGCACTGATGAGCGTGACTATAATTATATACATTTTAACATGAACACTTCCATGCGGCATAGAAAGATAAGCGGTGTTTAGACTAATAGCGGGTAGTCCCTAAGGCTAAGAGGACAGGACCAGGGTATGTTTCCAAGGCTATATAGCCTACTAACTCGATCATCATTGCAGGCAGAGTGAAGGGCAGACATTCAATGAAAGAAGCATATACGCAGCAATAGTAAGGGCCAGTATGCTATTTTGGACAAATACATTTAGCATTATATTATTTGAACAACAAATAATGTCCAAACGTCTACAGTTCCAGGTACTATTCAAGAATCTGCCGATGCATCGAAAGAAGTAAGGCACCAGCCCCCACTACTCAAAGCGTTCTTACGATCTTCTTAGCCTAAGTGTGTATAGCATGTGCTAAAGATATCCTGAAGATTGTCGTACGATCTTAATAATCTTTCAATTCCTAAAACCGAGTTAAGAAATTTGGCAAAATGCTTCCCCACTAAAAATCTTCCGGACCTTAATTAATTTTGTAGATAACATGTGTATTATATTTGCACACCTAAAATACGTATAATCGGACATCAACACCGTTTAATTATGCAATATAGATCTACAAATGTACAAGAAACCGGCCAATAAGCTTAAGGCGTTAACTCTAGTATCGGAGATCTATAACATTGCTTGTAATACTGCTCGATTCTCCAAATAGATCTTAACGACCAATTCTGAAAATTGTGATATACGAGCAATTATTGTATTGATGTTTATTGGTCCGGACAATGGTTTAGTACATTTCTGTTACAAACAAACGTGTTTCAATACGTAGTTGATAAAGTATTGATGTAGTGATGTATAGTCATGACTAACTGCATACGTAACTAAGTATATAGCCTACATTATATACAGTTGAAATGTGTCGCCCGAGAATACCCTGTGAACCGGTCTATTGAATTTACTGAATGCTAAGTTGTATACCGGTAGTTGCTTGAAGTTGAACTGGTATTACAAGGCCGTGAAGGAAAGGCTTTAAATGTTAGCAATCGCCAGACCATTAATGATTTTTAAGACAAAATTAAACTCGGTTCTATATATTCATGTTGCACGAGTGCATGCATACTGACTAGATCTTCAGCGAGAACACATGGTTCCATAAAAAAAACGCAGATGCCAATACGCTTGATTTGATCTTTGGAAAATATGGGTAACATTGTTCTTTAAGTGAATTATGAAAAATAATTTGACTTCTATGTATATTAATATCTCACTCCACCTCCCTCATTATTGGCCGCATATCTTGAACTGACGTTTAATGAGAATAGCAATCTCTATTTATAGTAAAAGGAAACCGATTCCATCCGGATGCGATACAATATATGTAGATATAGTCTGACAATGGGAAGTTTGGCTTGCCTTCAATCACCGACAGTATTAATAATAATAATACAGTAGTAGTATAGGCCTCTACTATCAATAAAATAAACTTTTGTAGTAATTCATGGATCAATATGTAATATAAATCTGATGTTCATTTATCAGAGGAAAATGCCATTGGGTAGGGCTACCCAGTGAAGGAAACTATATATATACTTCTTGTCCGGCAGTACTCATGTTTAATACAACAAGTCGAGACAGGTTTGCAGCAGCGGATGTTGCAAATCTCATCCCTGGTAGTGTGTCTAAATATACACACACGCACACACACACATACCGGCTTCTTGTTCATTATCATATACTCGGGGCTAGTTTGGACTTTTCACAGAAGACTCGTGAAGCAATTGTATCAGTTCCGAGTGCATAAGACGGTGAAACCATCTGTAGACGTCTTCCACCCTTGCTGTAGAGCTGTCAGCGTTCAACTAGATAACTAAGTCTATGGACATCCAGAAAGTGCGAGGTTAACCACTAAACCTAATCTCCATTTTGACGTCCAAGGTCTCGTGAATTTGCCTCACATTTAACGTTTTATGAACATTGACAGCTGGTTTTGATATCGAAATTGTACCCGGGCTTCATTTCGGAGTGTGTTTGTCTTAATTGGTTGTTAGTTTGATGAATATTGGTGTCTAATTTGCGAGAACTAGACTGACTTGTGCCATTCGCTCCATGTGATATTGCACAACTGTGCGCCATCTTGGACCGGCGAGCTTGGCCTCGAAGTGAATCTGACACGCAAGACACCAGGAATAGTAACATCCCCGGCGTCCGATTGGCTGAGTGTGACATGGGCTTCTAAAACGAGGTTGCTCGTCACGAGCGGTATAAAAGCAGGAGGGATTCCCCAGACCACTTGTTGTTGCCTGCTTTATCGGACAGCGAACGTCGTGGTGGTTTAGCCCTGCAACCACCTACGATTGTCCTCCGAAACTCGTGCCGGTCGCTGCCGCTCCTACCCCGACGTCGATACGTACGCACGACGTGTACACACGAAGCAACGCCAAACTTTTGATCAGGGTCGGGCTGTGGTAGGCCTAGGTGGAATACTACTGGGGCCAGGATCCAGACGTCATATTCTGCCTGTATTAAGACACCGGCTGCCAGCTGATCATCCAGCCGTCAGATCGGTGGCGACCTACTTACAGGGAGAACGAGAGAGCAGGGGCAAGGCGAAGGCACCACCAAGGCTGTGTGATAGAGGCCATCGCTCGCAACCATTACTCAGGAATATACCTCGCTGTATTTAATATGGCAGGCATGGAACGACTAGCAGAGGAGTACATTAACACGTTCGACCTGGACAAGTTGGACTTCGCGGTGATTAAACGCGAAATGGACGACAGGGATAGGTCTGCGTGCTGTGTAGCCCAGCCACGGAACCCAGCCAGTACTACTCCCGCAACAACAACGACCGAGTGTTGTCTGCCACCATCACCGGCTCTCACTGACGATCTCCCGAGTCCCAAGGACCAGAAAACCTTGCTAGATGATCTGACCTGGTTGCAATGGAGTGCAGGGCTGCAACTCAATTCACTGTGCGCGGACTTCTCGCCCGAACACGCTCTGGAGGAGATCATCAACTCGGTCGACACCGCTCCCCCGTCTGTCAAGTCATCCATTTGTAGCGACATCGAGGACAGCGAGGACGACGACCTCCTGACGGACTTCGAGGACATCCCTGACGTCGACGACGACGACGACGATACTAACGAATCAAGTATCAAAGATGATGTCGCCACTGCAGAATCTCCTCGGTCGTCTGGTCCAAAGTCACGTGCAAAACATGCACGTGGGGATCGTTCGACACGTTTGAGTGACGAGGATTTGGTGACACTGCCCGTGCGTGAGCTCAACAGGCGGTTACAGGGATACCCGAAGGACGAAGTTCTGAGGCTGAAGCAGAAGCGGAGAACTCTAAAAAACCGTGGATACGCACAAAACTGTCGCTCCAAACGGCTGCAACATAAATACGAACTGGAAAACACAAACACGACATTACACGAGCAGATTTCCAACCTGCAAAGACAGGTTAGCATGTTGACCCGCGAACGTAACTTGTACAAGCAGCAATGTGGGCTCCTGAGAACCCAAATCAAGGCAGCAACCTCCGGACACAGGGCCCGAGATGGGTCAGTCAGCAGCAGTTACCCTAGCTCACCAGACGAGAACTTCTAACACCAGACCCTCTCAAAACTAAGCCTCTCCCTCCACCCTCCTGACAGATGGGACGTTCATACTGTGCCTAACTCTGTGATTTTACTGCTAGTTTATATTTTCATCTCTATCTATCTCTCTCCACGAGGATCTATGATATATTTGGACTGCACGTGCAGAACTACGTTCTGCTCGTGCCCTGTGCACGTGAGTTGCAAGCACGGGGAATTATATTGAGTGTGGGAGCGAAAGAGAAGACGAGGCGAGGGCGAACTATATCAGACTTGGACTCGAGCCAAGCCAGCTGATCGCCCAACCAGTCCTCCCAGGCAGGGAAACTAGGTCATCCCATTCACTCCAAGGTACCCACTCCAATACAACATTACGATATTTATTCAGCTAGACTTGGAAACAGTCTTGTCCTGCCTATGTACGTGTTCAAGCTACACCGACGGTTCTCCAGTTAAAGACCCCGCACACCATATGTGCGGCGCACGTCCGCTATTTACAGCGATTTAGAGCGATTAGATTGACAGTTCGCTGGGAGTATATGAATCGATTGTGTAGGTGGTTAGACTGCGCTGCTGTGTAAACGGTGTTCTTTCTGTCCGTTCCACTTAAAGGTGCACGCTCTACTGGATTATGGATTATCATGATGTGGTTACTATTGATGTATCTCGAAATAGCTTGTTTCACGTTCATTGCTGGCCAGGCGTAGTACGGTATGCATTGTCAAGAGCTTGTCTGTTGAAGGACCATCTGATATTCAACCTTTAGAATATTGCATGGTTTATTTCCATTTTGCAATTTATTTCATAAACCTAGAACAAAATATGGATCTATTCGTCAAACGTTAATTGCATTGACCGATCTGCTTGAGCAGTTCTCTCCCCAGTAGGCTATGCTATCTTGTTTGCGTACATATAACTGGCCAAGCAAGCAGTGAGGGTCTAGACGAGCAGGCTATGCTATCTTGTTTGCGTACATGATAACTGGCCATGTTAGCAGTGAGGGTCTAGAAGGGTGGGCTTGCAGTGAGTAACCAGATACATCGTGAGCAAATGGCTGAATATAGTGAGAATGCGTACAGTAATAGGTTAGCGTACTTTTGTTAGCATCCTTGTTTCTCACCCTTTACAGACTCTATAACTGCTTTTCAGACAAAACAAAAATAATTGAAAATATACCTATATTGTGAAGATATACGTGAATATATGTCGATTATTGGGACTATCGGTCTAAAAATTACTTTGGTACCACGCTTACATGACCTTATTTCAGTCCCAAAAAGCCTTTTAAAATTATTTACGTCTGCGCTTTGAGCATGCCTGCCATCGCGTTATATAGGGCAACCTTATTAGTATTAATGATTCATAGTCTCAAGTTGGCTGGATATGTTGTTTTTAGCATGTGATAATACAGTGATAATGTAGTGAGTGCTCTTTGACTGAGACTGCAATAGACACAGACTTGGAATATTTATGTTAATGCTATACCTGCTCGTCTGACCCTTGCCGTAGATTTGCCGAACTGTTCATCTACAAGTGCTACTTACTGATAATATTATTGTGATGACCTGTCTGTGTTCGAATCCTGTGTACACACATTGTACAGTGTACGCCCCCCACACTCACTTGTGCTAGCCCCGTGTGTAGATCCAATTTTAACAAAAAAAACAATGGCATTGTTTATATTGTTCTACTGGAATTGGTTAGTAGTTGGTATACCATGGCCTTGCCTAATACGTTATCAATGTATATTTTCTTTTTAATTTCTTGCATGTTTGACGCAATTTTGCCCACGAGCTATCATGATATATTGTTAAACATATCGCCAGATTAACTATATGTATATAACCTGTAGTTATGCCATGTATTGTTTTAACACATGTGTGTCCCATTCTGTCAACGTCCCCAAACAAACCTGGTGCATTATTATCTAACGTACAATGCAGGAAGTTTTGCATTGTTTGCGATGTCACCGGTGTAAAGACCTGACCAAGGGCAGACAACTCAGTAAGCTTGCACGCGGGACACCTAACCGAATCATTCGGACCGTTTGGTGTTATTTCGTCAGCTCCGGTAACGTGGAACAGTTGAGAACAGTTCCATATACCGTGGAATAGTTGGCAGCAATTCCATATACCGTGGAATAGTTGACCAAAACAAATCCATATACTGTGGGCTCGTTGACAAAAAAAATCCATATGTCGTGGAACATTTGACAACGATGCCATGCCAGAAACATCCGGGTTCCCTGGACTTCCGTTGCATTGCAGACCCGAGAACCCGGATGTGCCAGAACAGTTTCAAGACTGACGGAATTAACACGAGGCGGTCCGAGTGCTTTACCGACTGTGATAAATCCAATTAAGTCCACTGGCAGCAGTGATGTCACGGTGATATGAATATACTTCACTGCAGGAGTGTGATAAACCATTACGCTGTCACATGGCCGCGCTCCTACCGGACTTGTAGAACATATGCTATGTTGCTTATAACTCCCTCCTCACTGGGTAGGGAGAGATCTCGGACTTACCCCGACTAAGTCAAGTGATGATGGACTTTGAAACTGTATGTATGTATGATGTGAATATAAGATAAATCAACAAAAACAGCAAAAAACTACCTAAAAAGGGCCACAACAACCAAATACCTTATATATGTGTATTTACTCGTATGTACGTGAGCATGTATGTATTTAAAAAAAAAAAAGAAAAAAAATCCCAGTTCCTCGATAGGGAATTGGGCAAAAAAAATAGTAAAAACGAAAAAAAAAATAGAAAAAGAAAAAAATGTATAACAAAAGCTTGGACGAGCAACTGTAACTTACCCTCATGCTGGGTCCAGCTCTCGATTTTGCCAGTCAAACTTTGTAGTCTCTACGGAGACGAGCGCCGAAACTGTCGGTGTCCAAGACTTCACTGGATTTGTTTTCAACATTGACTTCACATGACCCTCCATCCAAAATGTGCAAGTCGTGATTGAACTATAGGACTTTCTGAGACGCGATGACATGCCGCATTTTGCAAACGACGTGCGCCGCCATCAATGTTGGCAGTATGGCTGCACGGCACGATACGATTGTTAGACAAGGTTCATCGATGAAATGTTGATTCTTTTTGTTATTGGTAATATTGCTACATTACCGTATTGTAACAATGTAGGTATATAACGCTCTTAGATGAGACGGAAGAATGTGATATTTTAGTTTTGACACTGATACGTATGTTTCCTGTATATAGTGTACATATATGTTACCTGGGCTGCAGCGCCCATTGTTACGTCATTCGGTGTCAAACTGACCCTACTACCATCAGACTGTATCACGTTTGTCTCAGCACAACCAAACGGGTTGTGTTCTGTTCACTGCATTTGTTGCTATTAGCTTTACTTATGGATCAGATTGTCAGCTGACCTATCTAAAGCATTAAAGCATGAAACTGAAAAAAGAATTGGTCTGTTTTTACTTCCGGTATTGACCTGAACTTCCGGTTGCGCAAACCTCGAGAGGAGTCTGAATGTGTGGTTCCTGCTGTGGAACGACTTTGACGTCTTCAGTATGTTGAGAACAATCTAGAATGTGTAGTTCACGTATATACAGCACACTGCAACATCAAGGCTGTCCTCTACGTTAATATACATGGCATTGAATACAGTTATAGCAAAGCCGGTCTCACACAACAGTAACTGACCTCGATTTACCCACGAATGACTATCATAGCAGTATAGTCGCTGGCATAGAACGTGAAGCCATTAGTCTGGATTTCATACTCCAACAGAAGTAGTACAGACAATAAACGCGTGTGTTGCTCCATGTGCTTGTCGCAATATACTTGTCTACCCAGGAATAATCGGGTATGCCCAGAAATATACCGTATATATATATATATCTAGACTGCCAACAAGGTATATGAGATCTATATTTCACTATTTTAATATTCAACACATTTAGATTTTAGACTTTCACACAAGGTTTTTTTTCCTAGTGGGATAGATTTAAGAAAATCGCGTTAACATCGAAGAACAGTGCACTATTCGGAGAAGAACGTTCTAGAATGTCCATCGATTGGCTTTCATCTATAGGTTATGGTATCGGAGCATTACTTCCAATAACGTCAGTGACAGCTAAAGGCTGCTACATGTATATGCTACATTACAATAGCCTATATACAGTGAGGAGAAAGGCCAACCTGACTAAGTACGGAAGTTGCATGCATAGTGCTAGGAATGTGTAACAGTACAACACGTGCTTCTCGTTTATTACTACATGTCAGTACATAGCGTTCAATCCATACCTGGCATTAGTGACTAGATTCAGTCTAGAACATGAAGTGTGTGCCTAAACTGGTTCGTATACCTAGTGTCACCCCGTACCCATCTCCACTCGCGCTGTACGTTATATTCTACTATTTCTGTTTGATCAAGACAGCTTATTAAATATTCATATTGTCATATAAATAATCATAATGATAATGCATCAAATACCGCTGACAGTTTTTATTGTATGTTTAGTGTCTGCCTCTAGGCAGGAGCTCACAGTGATGTAAATACAGAAATAAAGCAATGTCTTGGATTAAATCAGATTAACCAGACGTTAAATAACCGAGT
>JAUTBQ010161624.1:0-12639 GCA_032361185.1 Lepetodrilus ovalis | reverse complement strand
TGGTGCCTTTACAACTTGCCCTCACTAGCCCTGCGGGCAAGTCACTCAAAATGTTAGTCTAGAGCCCTGTGTGTGTGTGTGTGTGTGTGTGTGTGTGTGTGTGTTTCCACATCAAAACCGTTTTATTGACAATAACATATTAATTCTGTTGATACATTAAGCATTCAAAATATTATTTCAGTGTAGAAGGTTTCAAGCACAGCCCCTTCAGAAAGACTGCAGTATGAAGCTGTCACTCCGTGTCACATAGTGTAACCAGCTACTCTTCAAGTCTTGTGATGGATTATGTATGAAAAACGTCATAATTTGTGATGCGGCTTTAATAGACATGTTACAATTAGGAGAAGAAACACTCCACAATTGTTTATACGACAAAGCATTGTATGGGGAGTCGACAATAGATCCAAAACATTTAGCCTACTCTCTTGAAATTTGCTCCAACTTCCGCCATTACGCGCTTTCGGTATAAAACTAGTTTCCTGTATGATGCGATGCGCCAAAACTAAGCTACATAGACGGATTACTGTCCCCTTTGTGCTTTACATGAATCAGAAAGTTTGAGAGACTGAATCAGAGACACACTAGACTGTGTGACTTGTTGAATTAAGCTATATTTCATCATACGTATTGGCCTACTTGACGATATAAACTAGGCTATATGACATGGCATGCACACTTTACACGATGATCAAATTCCCCTAATGTTTTTATTATGATATCTTGGGACATGTTACTACGGTAGGCTACATTAACCCTCTCCCTGCTGCAGGCAATCGGAGATGCCCTAAAGAGATGTGCTTATACATTATCCAGCAGGGAGAAGGTTAATTGATCGCTCAAATTTAGTCAAATTATTTGCAATAGTTTATATTATCGATCATACAACTGATTGTGAACATGCAGCAATCATGATTATTTCCACTGTTACTACAATAGGTCTATTTAATCATTGCTTATACCGTATGGCCGTATCTATTTCGATTCTAGTAGCCGTATTAGATCGTAGTCTGTCTCACACAACAGACCCTGTTCTCTAATACTCCTATTCGAAATGTCTCCTATGGACAAAAGCAAGTTTAGATTTTCTGGGGAACAGAGGTTAAGGAAATTCAGAGGCTCCTTTCATATTCAAATAGTATACATCAGTAGAATTTATTAAAAATAATTTACTTTCATCCTCTGAGACTATTGACAGTCTAGACCATAAAGTATTCATGAATCACAAGTTATTTGGTAAAAAATATAATGTTACATTCACAGTTGGATGAAATAATATTGGTGGTTTATTTAACAGAATAACCAAGCAATTTTTAGGAATGAACCCTCATGGTGTTTATTGTTCGAGACTCCTGGTCTGAAATATACCCATACAGTCTTTGTCACGCTCATGACATCCCTTTAAGGCCCGATGACATACCCCAAATCTCCAAGCACAATAACAGGTCAGATCTATAGTACCTTCGCTATTCACAACATTATATCTTTGACAGTTCCATAATAGCCTGTTAGGTACATTCCATGAGTAACATGACCTTTCTGAAGTAGTCTTTGATAACAAGACCTGAGCAAAACCTGAACCCTGTATGTTCCCTGTATGTCGGTGCTTGATTGCCAAAGGGAGATAATCAGTGTCAACATCTCGACCGTAACAAACGTTGCTTGCATTCAATGTGGCTGCGATCTAACCTGTATATCTAACTGAGCGCTGTTTGTTTCTCAGTGTTATCTAACGACTTATCTACCAAGCTATAAACAAACGCAGCACAAACATGGGTGTTCGATGTTTGTCGGCACTCAATACATCAAAGTGTTTGTCTGAGTAAGTTGATATGCGCAGGGCACCAGGTGAAATAGCTCCCAGAGGCGGACAGACAGCAGTTAAGTAAAGGAATAAATAATACTATTTCAGGCTTTTCTATTTCACTAGTAATGGCACCCCAAAACTTAAAACTTTCAGCGATAGAGAAAAACATATGAATTTTACTTGATTCGTTGATCCAGTGATTTTTTGTTTTTGTCTCCAGTTTCCTCAATCCAAATAAATAAATTATTTAATTAAATTTTTAAAAACAAAACAAAACAAAAACCAACAACAATAATCTGCCTCCTTACTATACCACTTTAACTAGAATGTTTTCTCTATATATTAGTTAATAACAAACCGACATGTACAAACATATACAAACATCAAAGTCTATGATGGGATTCATCATGGCTATGGTATAATGGCAGTAGATGATAATAATGGGCATGTAATAATAGACAAATTCGTAGATTTTCATCATTTTGAAGGAAACATTTGTTTGCTTTTAAAATGATGTATTAGACAAATCTGACGGCACATCTCGCTTCTGAAACACTCATCCTTTTAAAGTATTAAGTCACGAGATACGACAATCATCCCAAACACTCCACGCAGCGGAATATTGATAAAAAGATCCAACTCAAGTTACGTTGGATTGCAATACTGTATTTGCGAATCACGATCGTGTCTTCACATCAGCGATGAAAAAACACTGCGAAGGTTCCGGCCATATTGGCAGAAACTGCAAGCCGAGGCGGGCGAACTGAGAAGGCAAACACTTCAGCTGTGTTTATACATGCCCGCCAATTTTGCAATGGAAACATTTCCGTGCGTAAAATGTGCACCGTGGTTTACATGTGTACCCAAGCAGTGAGGAGGCACGGCTATGGTGGCACATCTCGGCCAGTGATCAATTTAACAAATTTGAGCGAGAGGAATCCTCCCATCTCCATCGCTGCCACGCAGGATATACTTTGAGCATCACCTGTCAAAATAGTTCTCCCTCTTCTGCCCACGGTTAGCTTAGAAACACAAGAACACCGGTAGAGTCGTAGATATGCATGATTCCATCGTAACACCTCACTCCTCCCCCACCTGCTGCCTTTCACTGCCCTCATCAGTCATGACCCCGTGCCACCCCCCACCCCCCCCCCCCACCCACACCACCATCCCAGACCCCACCCTACCCAACTCAAACTGGGATTCCTTGAGAACTGTTACAATTCGCACATGCAATTCTGCAATAGTCGGAAATTATCTTGCCCTCTGGGGATTGGTTGAACTGTAGGCATGTGTGTTTGAAATGTGGACTGAATTCTCTGTGTTATGTACACTTGCATCCAGATCGCAGCAGGGCTAATTCTAGTTTGAAATGGATTTAAGGATAAATTCTGGTTTCCAATGGAATTAAAGATAAATTCAAGTTTCAAATAATTTTAGTTTCAAATGGAATTAAAAATAAATTCTAGTTTCAAATGGATTTAAAGATAAATACTAGTTGCAAAGGGAACAGGAGCTAATTTCTAGTTTCAAAAGAATTTAAAAAAAAAATTCAAGTTTCAAATGTAATACATGTATCTTTAAGTTTCAGATGATCAAATATGTCATTTTCACATCTGGGCACACCATTGTTTTCTATATAAATAAATCATAAATAAATCTCACAGTATAAAATATCATTGCATTAACATTTAATGTAAAACACCTGGATACTATCAACGTAATATATCGACCCAAGGTTGTTCAAAATTAATTGAAGAATGACATTTATCTGATCAAATACTCTGAAAACAATTCTGACACAAACCAACCATAAAGATCACTCATAAATGCTTCAGCAATACCTTAACTGAGATAAATGGCAGCACGCAAAACATATTACGTCTTCTACTTCAGAGAGAACAGCCTCTAACATTAGGGGAGCTTGGGATTGGTACACCAGTGGCTATAAAAACTGCTTTCCTATCCATGAAAGTACTCCAAATACAATTGGGTCTGAAAAATTATGGACAACTAGCCAAACATTACATAACTAGAAGTGTTCTGTAGGGCTTCATAGTGTTGTCACCTTAATAGTAAGCTCATCCTGGGTCAGTCAGTACAAGCTGGTGCTCACAGATTTACTGCAACATTAGGTGCTACAGATGTTGATGGTTTCCTCCCACACTGAACGGACAAGCTGTGATATAACGAACACTGTGGTTCAATTTGATTTAACCCCTCTTCCTGCTGGATTAAATACAATAACTTTCATATGTGGCATATCTGGTGGTCATCAGAAGGGAAAGGGTTAACTAAATAAAAAACTTCCTAATAAATGCGCTTTAGAGTAACATTTCCTAAAGCTCTCTGGTAGAGATCTGTACATGGCGATTGTGCACTTACCAGAGCGCTATGGTCTCATAGTGGATAAGAGAGCTTTAAGAAATGATACCCAGGTATATTATCTCTGTAAATCGTTCAGTGTGTTAAGAAAATATGGGGGTTAACATTGTGGATCTCTCCAAACCCAAGTCAAGATGGATGAATCTAATGTGATATCACAAATCTCTGGCGATACAGATATATCTCCCAATATCCGAGGTGAGAAGATTCCAACTGTATGTCTCACTGACTACATAACTGACGTCTCATCAGGTACCGAGACACATTATCGCAAAATTTCTCAACACTGCATGCCAAGCAAATGGCGGATTCCAGACAAAAGTCGCACGAGCTCCGCGCATCATCCTTGCGCCATTGTTAACACAGAAGACCAGACGAAAACTCTGTACATCGTCTTCTACCTATAGTGTGCCACCAGGATAAGAGTTATCTGCCCCCTGACACGGACAATCATTGTTATACAAATGTCGGGCTGGAGGCATCCTGGTGTCTTCCAATCCGTGCTGCTGACGGTGCTGCTGACACTGACGATGATCGTTATACACATATCAACCCTTCCCCACGAGATACCTTGTCTTCACCAATCACCATGCTCATTGCTAATAGCTGACATTATCGCATGCAGGCAGATTATCTCCCCTGAGAATGACAATTATATAATTGCATAGATGTTGGGTTTGTTTTTTTCCTGTCAAAAATAATACAGTTATTTCACAGTGATTAATGTATCTATAATAGTTATTTTTTTTCAGAAATGTCAGATATATTTTATCTAAACATATTCTTTTTTTTTTAAATATAGGAAATCATTTATATGACCAAGTTGGAAGTATACACGCATTAATATCTGGCATTAAATTAATAAGATTTAACCTTCATCGAAATCATTTATCCAACATACAGCGTAAACACTCAAGATAAAAACAGCCACTATAAAATACATCCATTTCACTGATCAAATTCATCCCGTGGGACAAAACCACCATATTATCCATGGGAGGTGTGGCAGTGCACATCAATTCTGATTGGCTCTCTTCCTCTTACTGTTATTTCAACTGAGCAGCTGTCCCCCATTCTTGTAATAATAGAATTGAAGGCTTGTCCTCATAAATATTTATCAGTTTTATAGGTGATTGCATGGATAATCTTTGACTGTCTTCCCCACAGGGTCAATGTGGGGCACTGCTAATATTAATGCCATGCGTAAATCAGAATGGCATTCTACATTTTAATTAAATACCCAAATGCTTATGCTTTCAGAATAAAAACCAAAGCAATAATGAACATTCATTATTTATATCTTTCTTGTGATTCCCAAATTCATCCCATTTCTTTTTTTCAAAGCTGACAGCAACAAATATATGGTGTCATACCAAAAACGTACATGTTGACACAAAACTATCACTGTACTCTCAAAGGTGGGATGATCATATTAAAATATTTATCTGGCTTTAACAAGCATGGTGTGCACTGTATACAAAATAAAACGTCGCTAAGGGAATCTTTCAAACAAACACTGTTATAACAGTGGGAGTTAAACTATAGTTTACAAGTTCTACTGTTGATAAATGATAACAACTTGTTGCATGTTTAAGATACCATAAACTGTGTCACAATAACATAAATTGAGAACTCGCATTATTACAATGTGGGCTTTGTTGAGGTGATGAGTTACAGCAACATATGGGAGCCAATATTAACAGTTTTTTAAAGTGAAATACAGATGAGTGAACCAAAACACTTTTTCTTAAATAAATTTATGTTGGAATATATATTTTTTTCAACTTCAATAATTTATTATTTTTAAATGTTGGTTCATGGATCCTCCAATCCCAAATTCTGATAACTCAAAAAAGAAATGGAATTTTCAATAATGTGTTTCCTTGTTTACAACAGTGCATTATTTTTTATTATTTTAGTTTTTTTACCACATTATTTCACTATAACAAATATTTGAAGATTATATTACTGTTTCATACATAAGTCATTTATAGGTAATTGCTCTTGATCTAAATATACCTATGCAAAAACACCAGCATCACATATGATTGTGGGGCTTTTTATTGTTTTCGCATCCTCAGACTTAAAATAATTGTAGACCAACTTATTAAAAATAAAAGGAATAAAACATTTAAACCATGAAAGTTTTCTTATAGGAAAGCAGTGAGTGAGTGAATAGGGAGTTTAACATCGCTCACCCATTTGCAACGAGATAGGATTTTTTTTAATTATAAAAATAAAATAAAAAATAAAAAAATAATAAAAATAAAAAATAAATAAAAGTTTAAAAAAATATCATTGACATGGCGCAAAGGTAATTCTAACATCCCCAACTTCAACTTCAAAATTCCTACTGGGAGACTGTACAATATTAAACGTAGCTTGGCGCTCAATTACCATCAAGATGTCATGTTACTATTCCTAGGTATAGCCACTTACAGCAATCTGTGTAAGCACCAGTTTGGGAGCAGCTGTCAAAAGTAGTAAGTAACTCGCCTGTAGAAAGAGACATGGTAACTCTCCTGTAGCAAGAGGCAGACTTGGTAAATGTCACATGGTCATAACTGTCCAAAACAATGACAGGATTTAATGTTACTTCATCCCGTGAGCCACAGTTGACTCCGCTTATAAATACATACTGATACTGCATGAATACCCAGGAAATGGAATCAATTTCATCCTAAAATATATCCATTTCGTACCGAGGTTATGAAACCTTTTTGAGTATTTCAAACGTGTGATAATATGGATCTAGTGTATAAATATAAATATTGTGGATATATTATTTACAAACATGTACAGAAATTGAATGTCGAATATCCACGACATAGAATCATTTCATCATTGACATATCAATTTCTGTATAACTAATGCCTTCATAATATTACTTACTTACGTTAAATTTACTAAAAATCTGTCAGTTGATATAGTGTATAAATAATAAATATTGTAGATTCAACTCAGAATAATGAATAACAATAATCTGACTTTAAATAGTTTAAATAATTACTGGTTTGATATTTACATTTCATAGTCTCAAATTCAGACTGACTGTAATGACATCAGAAATATGCCTCTGTTGACTTTAATATTGAAGATTGTTTTGTTGTTGATGAATATGGTTCTAAATAGCTTATTAGGTGAACATAGGTTACTTATTTCAAACAGCAGTGGCTTTCGTTTCAAATGATAATAGAACAGTTTAACTGGACTTTTGTCAAGTTTCCAAGACACAATCTACCAAAACATATTTCCAGCATAACATAAAATTAACAAAACAATGTCCTTGTTTGTCAGTAGCAGTATAATACACAGTTATATTTGGCAATATATGTCACGAAAATTAAATTTAACGTTGACGACTAAAGCCCGAGCTCCAGTGCATTCTGGGATAGATTGATCGCAACAGACATAATCTTGTAGATAGTAAACGAGACGGGTATGCGTTACAAGACGTCCTAGTCGTACAGTGTTACACGTGACTAGGACGTGGCAGTAATGACACTATTCATGCCGTGTGATCAAGTGTGAAGCATGCATCATCGCTGTTGTCGTCGACATCACAGCTGTCATCATATACATCTCTCCTTACCACCGACGCTTGTCATGAGTGTCACTGTCTCACGAGGGGACAACAAATGCTTGCTCTTATCTTTTTATACCTTCTAAATTTATTTCTTGGTAGATGGTACCGCAGTGTATCTTGTCAATCCCGATTTTCAAAGACCCTGTGGGCAACTTCCCTGATGCAGATTCTTCCGAGATATACCATAATCTTTGAGATATACTATAATCTTGTGACATGCATTATCTCAAAAACGTACATATCCTACTGATAAATCATTTAGTGTGAGATTTCACGGAGCTGCATTTGACAAGACTGCTGTTGTATTTTCTGCTAAAGCTTGTACTTGTCCTAACATTATAGCATACAGACAAGATAAGAGCCACAAGGTATATATATATATGCCAGAGTTTGTAACTTGTCTCCCATACAGTACCTGTTTTGCATGATATATTCATCCACATTAACAATGCCATGTCTCTGCACCTATTACGAAGATAGATGTAAAAGTATTTTTAAAAGGCGATAAAAGTTCAAAAGTATGTTGTCCTGCCAAGGACAAACGTACAACCTTACATTTGTACATGATTTGTCTAATTAAACTTTTAGCATACTTCTTTACAAACATTTGGAGAAATGACAGTCAGTCACAGTATTACATCAGGACACTGTGAAACTCAATTTTCAGCATGAATTGAACAAATATTTGAAGAAATTATGAACGTTTGTTGGACATCATGCACAGTTAACAGAACATATTTTTTTGGCATTTCCGAAGCATAAAGATTTTTAAATGATAAAGGTCCCATTCCCCAGGAGGTCTGACTATCGTCTCTCTCTGGCATGAAGACATGGAAATTAGAAAATTATATTTCACACGTACGATCTATGTTGATATCTTATAAAATGCCTGTTATGTAATGAATGAAAATAGACATGTATTTTTCTCAAGGAATTAAAATATTGATAGTCCTGTTATTCATATTCTGACAACGTTACCAATGTTTAAAAAGAATAATGGTCACCTTTGCAAGCAATATTTCATATTTATACTTAATGTTATTTTTCTGCATAGTTAGTATTACTCACTAATTTACCATAATAGCATCACCAATGATGACAGTGGTCTATGTAAATACAGCAACAGTATTTAGTTCTAAAAATAGACCAAACCGCTCCCCACCCCCCTGCGGACCGCCATTTTATTATGAATACAAAAAAAAAACGAGAAGTGCATAAAACTGCTGTTATTATCAGAATGGTGCTGACCATTGGCGGAGGGCAAATGAAATTAATTAGGCAAAAAACATCAAAACATATTTCTAGATTCGAAAATAATCAGAAATAAAAATTTAATATTTGTCGGGAAGCATAGTTGTATGTAAATATGTAATAACATTTGACCTATGCTAAGAGTGTCTGGCCACTTTAAGTTATATATATATTGGTCACAAGTTACTGCTCCGGAATTAATAACCATTATCATGAAGACCACGCACCAGCCAACTAACTGTCTCCTGTTTAACACCAATGAAGTAATTATCAACCCCAGTGATTGGAATTACATTGATAAACGATGTTAGTGTTACTAGTCCTCCGATATTGTTGCTAGTCCTCTGATAAGGACAGCACATTAAGTAGATGGTTTGCTCTCTAATTACTTTCTCTCGTTAAGAGATAACTGTTTGGTGTTTACAGCAGTTACAGTATGGCGAAAAAGGTCAAAGTCATTCATTTTCACAGCAACAATTAACTGCATTTGATTTTCAATGAATAGATGGCACTAGTTTATATTTTGTGTGCTGTTATAAGCAAGGGTTTGTAAGCTGCCTGTCTGCTACAGGCTAATAGTGGGGTAGAATAGGATGAGTGAGTGATTATGTAGGTTAACGTTGCTGCAGCAATCTTTCACCCATTTGCGATCAGTAGAATAGGATAGAAGGTTAAATACAACACTTATATATATACAATTTTCATTATTTAATTATAAATATATCACATACTCATGTTTAATAAGTATTTCCACCATGAAATGTTTACCAAACAGGATGCTATTTATTTGTATACAAATTAACAAAATATTTATTTATCTATTTATTTATTAACTGACTTACTTACTTATTTATGCTTTATTTATTTAAAGCTTTATTTAAGATGGGGAAATAGCTCACCCACTTGCGATGACTACGATGTGGTTTTTTTGTATTTATATATTGATATTGATTTTTTTTTAAATTTATTTAATGCTTTATGCTGATAGGGAAATATCTCACCCATTAGCAAAGACTACAATACTTAATAATTAAACAGATGTTTAAAAGAAATGCAACCAAGTATGAAAAACACTTTAAAAAAAAATACTAGACCAAAACATAAGTAGCTATGCACTGGCAAGCTGGAATGAGCATTTCCATGGTAATATTCTTAAATAATTACGACCAAAACATAACTAAAATTTACAAAATAGAATAAAGCTATCCTTAATTTCTGGTAAGATAGGTTAAATTAATTCTGTTAAATCATAAAATTTGACAAGCTGACAGCAAACCCACCTCATCAGCAATAAAAGTTAAGCACTTCTTGAGTTATCACAGAAGCCAACACTGGCAGGAAATAGATCTATCTTGGTATTGCTTTCATCACGAGCCATTCATCACTTACAACTTCCACATCACACCTATGCTAGAGAATTATAATAATATACAGGACATCGCCACAGAGAGGGCTGCCTTCAGAGGAGGTGGCTACCAAACATAAATTAGCCATCACTTGAAATTGGTGTGGACAATCTAAGTGTTGACACTACTTGGGAACCTCCACGATACGCAAACAGCCTCACTTTGAGATTACCTTAATCTCGTTCTTTGTGTCAAATTAGCTTCGGGATTGTCTTGACAACATTACAGTAGGTGCTGCTGGAGAAAGGAAAGGGGTGAAATGACAGTGGCAGTTAAAGGTGACACGGGACTACCAAAGTGGGAGTCGTAATTAGGGGAGGGTGCTGGTTGACCTCTGAGGTTGACCTGGTGTCCAGATGACCTCCTGTGCTGAACGATGGCCACAGTGGCTGGAGGACGAGAGAGGGAGGGGGAGGTGAAGGGAGAGAGGGAGGGAAGGAGAGAGCTTCCAGTACAATGGATAGACAAAACATCGGTGTGATCCTTCAGAGTATAATGGAGGGGAACACAACAAATGAACACTGCTGTGATGCTGTGATGAAAGGATGCATTAGAATAACATGGAGGCTGCAGCAGGGAATGTTCAGTATTCTATGGCAACACTGAGGTGATGGTGGGGGAGCTACAATAGGAAATAGCAGGAGATGAGAGATTTATTTTTACTCGTAAAAGTGCAAAAACTACATCTCCTTAGGTGATAGGTGACAATGGAAGAGCGTCAAAATAAAGCACGTGATTTCAGTTCCTCGCCAACAACTTGGTCCACATCCAACGTAAACATTGATCCATCGACGGGTCTTAATGGGGGTGGGGGAAATATTATCCAGGAACAGTGACACACATTGGGATTGGTATCGTCTGGAAATGTATCGTTAGACTGTGAAGGTACGCCGCTCGTATCCAAAAGCAAATGAGGGAAAATAGTACCAGCTTTGTCTTCAGTCGTCGACAGACATGGACGTGAAGAAATCGCCGTCTGCTTCTCGTATTCCGACACTGGAGAGTGGCACATAGCAGCAGGACTTGATGTCTTTGTGCAAGATGAAGCAACGTTACGTCGTCGGTCCACCTTCGTGGAAACCTGGTACTCCTACCACCTCAACTCAATGACACGACACTGTCCCACAACCACATCACCACTAAGCACACCACCCGGTAAATAAAGATGGATGACTCTGGTAGCCTCGACCAGCAGAGCCCTTTTAATAGCTTCCCCTGGCTGTAGTATACATACAGTGACATGGAGGAACAGAGACGATCAGAGCATCCTGAAGCGGCCAGCTTGGGCTGGTAGTTGCCCCGTTTCCTGGCACAAAACACCACTAATTGACCTACCTGTTTACGAGTACGCTATCCCAGAATCCTAGTGTCCCCGAATCTGGCAGGGGCTGAAGAAGAGGACTGGGTGGGGTCAGCTAGGCAGTAAAATTCCCGACAGACCTCGTTCCTCCTAACCTGACACAACACAGCCTGGTTGCTATTTCTAGCCTGGATCCAAGATGGCGGCCGGCTTCGCTCTCTGTGGCTGGCTGGCTGGCTGCACAGAGGCCTGGCTATGGCTGGCTTGGGAGGCTGATGGCTGAGGGCCTCATTCAGATCATATTAACTTGATTGGCATATTAACAATGGACAACTACTGCTGAATAAAACGACTAATTGTGGAATGGCAGAGTTTATTTTGTGGCAATCCTGATTCAGTCAGTCATTTCTGGCCTAGGTGTTAATAGTGTTTTGTCACACACAGAGAGAGCCAGTATAGCCAGATAGGTACATACACTCACACACAACAGTACAGTGGTGTGGGCTTTACTGCCATAGAATAGCTGCGACCCCTACAGTAGCTGGGGCCGTTCGGTGTGGCTTCACAGTGCGATCTCTCTCGTTTCCTTCTCTTTCTTCCTAACCCTTCTTCACTCACCTCACCTCTGACTCTCAATTGCTCCACCATTTTCTCTTTTTCCATACCCAACTTTTTATCTTTTAAATTTTATTTTTATCATTCCACATTTCTCTCTTTCCTTTCTCCTCCGTTTTTGCTCTTTCACATCTCCTTATTCTTCTCTCCATTTCTCCATTTCTCCTCTCTCTCTCTCTCTCTCTCTCTCTCTCTCTCTCTCTCTCTCTCTCTCTCTCTCACTCTCACTCTCTCTCTCTCTCTCTCTCTCTCTCTCTCTCTCTCTCTCTCTCTCTCTCTCTCTCTCTCTCTC
>JAUTBQ010161613.1:0-12639 GCA_032361185.1 Lepetodrilus ovalis | reverse complement strand
CACAATATCAGTTTCACCAACTCGTTTAATAAATTCAGTATTAAATGACCACTCATGTTAGATCCTCTATTTATCACCAGTATTCATGCATTCTTCAGATTTATTGACCAATTAAATTATTTTAATTACTTTTGATATACAGTGTACGGTACTCTGTCAATATACCCCGGCAATCTGCGTTGACTGGCACTATTTCAAAGTCCCGACCAACGACAGTGCACTCTTGATAAACTCAGTAATCCAGCACTCTCGTAAATCCGGCATATTATCTTGGTCCCAATGAGTGCCAATTTAGAGAGAGTACTCTGTACATGATATTTACCATTAAGTACCGGTAAAGTAATTGGCTTTGACTGTAAACCATTGTTTGCGTTTCTTTGTTCATGATTTATATGACTACATGATTAGTACACTGTACACTGTAATAAAAATAATAAAAATCGGGTTGGTGTGTTCATAAACCAGGGAATCCTAATACTGTGGCCATATGTTTAAAAATAATTTTTAAAATACACTAAAAAATACTAGTAAAGCATTTCAATACACTAAGTACATATACTTACAGTCTGTGTTTGAAAAACACAGTCAGTGTGTCAGTCCCCATCTATAGGGTATCTTTTCTCATAGTTCTTGTATGTACCTTTACTATGTATTTAAGCATTCTTGTAGCGAGTGCTCTTATGCATGGCGATTGGGCAATGGTCTCGTAGTGGAAATATTGCCTGATCACTTAGTGTTTGCTTGTTATGTAAATGAATGAATGAATGAATTTGTGCTTTACGTCGCAGCGGGAATATCTCACCCATCTAATAATGTAAAAGAGGACAATATAAATACTGTATTATATGTTCTGCATGTTGTTGTAGAATCAGAGTTCCTATCTGAAGTAAAAGAGAAGTATGGAGGTGTGCTTGTGTTGAGGCAGGATAGGAATGACGCTGGTCAGCCCAGAGAAGGTACGTGGCCACATACAGTCCAACATTCATGTAACACGCAGTCTCTCTAAAGTCCTCCACTTATTTGTAATACATGTACAGTGTCCCCTCGATATAATGCTGAAGTTGGGGTCCATGACATAGCCCCCGCGTTATAGTACCCGCCTTATGCGATATTACAGGGAAATAACGAAAATAGAAATGGGATCCACGTCTGACCCTGAGTTATATACAAATCTGCAGTGCATCGGACCGTGTTATATCGAAGGGGGACACTGTAATTTGCATGCTGACATGGATGGATTACGTGACCTTTTTAGTACAATTTCATGCTGAACTCAAAGTTTTATTCACAAATCTGCATATAAAATTAGCTCGAGGATAAAGACGTACTCAAAAAGTTACGTAATCTCAGGACCAGGTTTGTTCCAGGCATATCGAGTCATCCATGCACATTGTGGGTTTCAGTGGAGGTACTGTGGGCACACACAACAGAGACTATGTGTTTAGGATTCATGAACCAGTCTCTCGCCAAACCGAAGGTCAGAATTTAGATATTAAGGCTCTTCTGTACATGATCTACACTCTCTTTATTAATACTCTGGTATAACATTACTTGTTCCATGTCAAAAATAAAATTTATGTTATGTCATGTGACGATATACAGAACGGAAGCAATATACTCTCTCAAAACATGAAACATAAGCAGGATATGGACTATTATTTCTGGAATAATAGCTCTACAGAACTAATGTTTATTATCCACATATCCCACTTGAAATAAAGATTATTTTCCTATTAATACATATCCAAAATTTCCATTTGGATGTTCCAGACATTTGTCTCGCGTCTTCAGGCTGGATCTGTACCAGGCCAGTCTTTTGCCATGGAAGGCAGATGTTTCAAGATGGACGACACAACCACAACAGTGCCATCTGACCCACAAACCTGACTGGTATCAAGCCTGTGCTGAACTACTCTCGTCTTCAAGGATAGTCTGTGACATAACCATCAACTTATGAGTCAAAGGTCCTAGCATTACACCTGGTTCAAATCCCGCCCCAGCATCATTCACAAAAAGTTACCTTTCCGACACTATAATAAGGTACACAATATATGCAGTGACAATACAGTTATCATCCTTGGTTTGTTGCTGCTGGCCAGTGACCGCAGGTTTACTGCAACATACATGCTTGCACTATTAGCATCCATCTTTTAGGGCTGCTGAATGCGTTCGTAGATTTCGACAAGAGCGACTTCCGCTTCTCCATTTTGAACGCAATCTTCATCAAACAGTACAACTTTTTTACGTCAATTTTGAATAATTTCTTTCATATTTGGAGTCATTTGTATGCAGTGATAAATAAGACGATTGATCGAATTTAATTAATATGCTAAAAGTGAATCCAAGTTGTTTATCATAAGATCGTAACAAATTTGTGAAAGTCGTCAAAACATCAAACGTTTTCCTCTTTGCCGACGTTCATGGTGTACGTGACGAGGCAGCCATGAGCTATGGTGGTCGATCAGCTATTTACGATTTTTGTTTATTTTAGGACTTTAATCATGTTCTAATGTTCTATTCATGTAAATATAATCATGGTAAGCTAATTACTGTAGAAGCATCTATTTCCGTGGGGTGCAATTTTCGCGCAATCAGGAAAAATGACTAGATCGTGCGGTCTATTGTTCGCATTATTAATATTTTGAAGATTTTTTTTCTTCTCACTAATAAAAGTAAATAAGGAGTTGTTTATGGCAGTGTCAGAGCTCTAAGGATAAGCTCACAACTTAATAATAATCCAAACAGTCGTCATCATGCTAACCGGAAGGATCACTGAACATCTAGAATAATAACTCTTTGCTGATTGGACGCTTGTCAGATGACTATCTCAAGCGGCACATCTCGGATTATCTTCCAGTAGGTTAACCGAATGCTACAGTATAGGATCCGAGGTAGACTATAACAATCCGGGGTGTGCCGAATGAGACAATCAGCTGAAGTGTCCAATCAGCAAAGAGATGCGACACATGCGCGTTAGGGGTTATTATTCAAGATAGTCATTGATCCTTCCGGTTAGCACGACGTCGACTGATTGAAATTAAATTGTGAGCTTATCCTTAGAACAATGCTACATCTGTTCACGGATTAATAACTAGCGATGTTCACTCAGTGGAATACCCCAGAGATTAATTAACACTTCATAAACAAAGAAAACACATTGACAAGATTATCGGCAAGCGTGCATTATTGAAATGCGGAAATAGGTTGTGAGTACAAATAAAGAGGAATTTGCTTACAATAGTATTTGTTTGCATTACATGAATGATCTATAGGTCTATACTTCACGTGGGTTTAATTTTCCCACGCGAAATATAATCCTTTTACAGTACTCCTAATCTAGAGCCATCCAGAATGTGTAGCTTTGCTGCATTATGATGAAGCATCTCCTTACACATGTTACACACCAGAGGTGAGCGATCTATCACAGCGACCAATCAGTGCCGACAACAGATAGTAACTGATTCCATTGAAATTTGTCATTCGCTTTTGGTGTGCAAGAATATAGATAATTGACAAGGTTCTATCTCAGAAGGTAAATCAATGAGTTTGTCAGAAGGTAAAAATCAATGGATTTGTCACCAAGAAATTCATCTCTGGTGTGCAATGACATTTACACAATACAATCTATAGTTTTGACAAGGAAAATGTTTGCTGTTTTTCTTTCTCAGTTATGTACCAAAATCAAAACTAATGTTCTCAAATGCTCTGTTCTCGACATCAAGTTTAATGCATCTTTGGTTGCCTCCAGTATGGAGAGGGTTAATAGTAACAGTCTTCAGTCTATCAGTGGCCTGTTCAGGAGTGTGCGACCCCGCGAGTACTCGCGTGACGTTACAATAGAGAACAATGGTTCAAGAGACAAAGTTACTCGGGTACTCGTGAGGTTGCGCGTCTCCTGAACAGGCCACAGTACTCCATAACTACCTTGCTCTCTCCCTACACTGCGTCCTTGATTACCTACCCTACATATCTGGTAATCCAGCTCCTGGTAGAGTGTAATTTGGAGTTTATCTGTCTTTATTTCTTTTTCCAGTATCTCTTTCTCCCTTCCTTCTCTCTTTTTCCCTACCTCCCTTCCTTATAGGTCTCGATCTCTCTCTCCCTCACCCCACCAATCTCCCCCCTCTATCTCTCTCTCTTTCTCTCTCCCTCTCTCTCTCTCTCTCTCTCCTGTTTGTCACAACCCAGCAGAAGGTAAAATTAATAAAAACGAGAACCATATTTCTTTAGGTATCTCAGATTGAAAATATTCATATTTCCACGTCTCTTGGTGCTCCAATCATTTCAAAACTTAATGAAATTCCATGATGTATCCCTTGACATAAGATGTTTCCCAGAAATGTTCAATTTATTTCTGTATCATATTTACCATATTTTGTTCCAGAAATGACCTTTTAATACAAAATTTGATGAACTGTAATGTATCACTGTCATACATATTCAATGTTGGACAAATCTAATCACAGGACAGGATTGTCAACAAAGCAATGACCTTTGTATATGATTAACCACTGATCAATAGACATGTAATACACACATATATCTTAATTAACCAGAGACTCCTAGAAGAATGCCTACCCATGGAAGAAACACTCTCATGAATGACGTAGCATACATTCATCTTTCTACAGGAGAGTATGATAAATATAAATTCAAAAATATTAATAATACTAATTCATTAAATTTAGAAAAAGTGATTTTGGTTTTACATTCAATATATATGTTAAGAGAATAAGTACATAAATTAAAACTATACATATATTACGAAAGTAAATAGGAAAATTAGAAAGAGTGCAAATGATTTGGGTCTTACACACATAATTTTAATCATCTCCAAATGATCTCCTTTTGATATAATTGTTATAATATCATTATTCCATTACAAAACGATCAAGAGTTTCAATGGCAGTCAATATTGCATTTTTGTCTTTTCCTACATGCACAATTCCAAGATTCAAAAACAGAACTGTCAATGTGCCACCCAACCAGCTATCACACTACAAATTACATTCATAAGACATGGAAACGCTGACATTTCCAATTGTCAGAACGTATTGATCCCAATGGTGGCGATCCAGGATGTACTACTGCCCTGTCAAGAAAAAACGACACCTGACAACCACATCTACTGAAGTCAAACACATTGATCTCACAGCGAAGCCAGAGCTCAATAACACTACATTGACACTGCATGACACCAGTAATTGATCAAAGTACAGCAATGACACTACATGCTATTGGTAATTGATCAAAGTATGGACTATGCGATGCCTTAATCATACATCAACATCACATACTCCTGTCCTTGAAATAGCACAAAATCACTGAACTAGCATTAAATTAAATGACATTATGATTGAATAGACAACATATAACACAGAACTATATTGAATAGAGTATGTCCAACATACCAGTAGACTTGAAGAGTAACTGGAGCCTGTAGAAGTTTGGAGATTCTTCATTGTTATAATAATACATAGCTAAACTTATACCGGTATGACCAAAAGTACTACTGACCTTAATTAATTTTGGCGAGTGCATATCATGCCATGTGTTGGATCCCCACAGGTATATGTTAAACATGCACCTTTTGCTGTCAAAGCAAATTACAGCTTTCCAGTTTGCTGTTGTTTCAAGACTACTATGGACCATCTGACAATAAGTGCTTGTGGTCCATTGGGATTTGACATAATTAAACTCCTACAACATCATCTCCAGTTTTGGAGAGCATAAAGAACGTTAAGAAGGCTGGATGGCACTTCCATACATCATTGGACATGATTGCTGAAGATAATCTTTCCAGCTCTCGATGGCACCAGTTTCTAGCTCTCAACAGTACACAGTTACAAAAGTGAATCTAGGGCCACAATTTCGTAACTTTCCTCCTCTGTAAAGTCATCACTTTTCTCCTCTGTAACGTCATCAGTTTCCTCCTCTGTAAAGTCATCAGTTTCCTCCTCTGTAAAGTCATCATACAGGACAAAATTACTCTTCTCCTACGTTCTCCTTTAATGAAGTCAACAAAGACATCACTTCCCTATCCATCATTCAGCATCTTCAGAAACTGGAAACCGTCTTCAGAAACTGGAAACCGTTTCTGGAAATGACCCCGTTATTCGAATCCTCTCCATTTAATGCTCAGTGTGTACAATAATCCCATTCTATTTTACTGGATGACGTTTTAGCGGTGGACCCATTCCTTAGGAAACCTTACCCTTCCCACGTGTCATAACCTAATCCTACCATTGGGAGATCGTAGAATGCTTCAAGACCAGGGTTGACAATTATGAGTCTTTGATGACTGGCCACTAACACTCTGACCAGGATATCCTTCACTGTGGATCATAACGTTCTTCGCATGTAGGAGAGTCGTGACAGTTGCCCCTGACAGCGTGTAATGTAATTGTTTGATGAAGAATGCAATAGGAAGAGGTATCATGTTTAGACTTCATGGCAAGGATGTCCATATATTATTATTGTTTTTTTTTTCCTTTCTGGAAAAGACACTTGGTGCTGGCTATGGCCTTAAATATCGATGTTCCACTGTTCTATGATAAATGTAATCCGTTGAATTTTGAGAAATGTTTGAGAAATAGTTTAAACACCCACACAATAATTACAGTAGTAATGACTCTTCCTCTTCCTGGTTCTATCTATATACAGAAAAAGAAATTAATTCTTTTAACATATCATGAGCAATGTGCCATAGCATACATTGATATAAACTATTATTATTCACTTATCTCCAAGTACAATTCTTTGCCTATCTGCACCCAGTGAGTGATTATGGAGTCTAACATCATTGAGTCTAACGTCATTGAGGCTAACATCATCTTCAGACCCATTTAAAGACACCACATTCTTGAGATCTATTATGGTTCTAAATTTTGAAAAACATGCACCAATAATTATCACGTCCCTGACATATTTACTACATTGCTAAAATTCTACAATCCAACCAGCAAATACAGATTCAACAGAACTTTGGTACCCTCAACATGGAACAGCTCAGGTTATATACTCCACAAGGAGTTGAGAATGACAGTGAGTGCATACTTATCCATGATTTGGGGGTAACAACATAAAATAATATGCACTTTGTATGCATGGACTTGGTGCAACATTTGGCATTATTGTCAGTATTATTATTAATACCAATATTTATTATTATTACATAATTCCAGTAAAACTAGAACTGTTTACTCCCAATACTGTTTTGTTTCCTTCTCATTCAACCAGAAAGCGCAGAACATCAGATGACTTGCTCTGCATTCTTATTCCTGGGAAAACCTTCAAAGAATTCTCATTACGTTGAGGGAAGTTCAAACTCCAATATATGTGGTTTCACATATGTCAAGTCAACTATTCCCATCAGCAATTGGAAGAGAAACCTTTGAACACTGATTTGAAACTATATTGAGAACAGAGTCATATGAATGCAAGACAACACAATATTTTCACAGTTCCAAGTTAAGGATATGACCAAGACTGCACATGGCAGGTCTGTTCAATCATGTCTTTGAAAGTTTTATTAATGAATGAATAAAGAAAACCTCACTAAACACTATGCTGGCCATGATTAAACATAATATGTGAAACATGAAACAATTTGCTCTCAATTTGATTCTTGAGACAATCCCTCCTGGCTCCACCTGTTCCAAAGCAAGTCAGTGGTGCATTCAGTCTGCACTACACTTACTACACTACTTTTCCTACAAATAATAAGCGGTACTGGGTATCCTTTCATGAAGCTCTCTTATCTACTAAGAGACAGGTAGCACTCTCTTAGCAGTGTATTAGCTATCGGCAAAGAGAGCGCTACCAGTCTCTTAGTGGATAAGAGAGCTTTGTGAAAGGATACACAGATCCGTATGATAAGTACTTCATACACGTAAGTATTGCTGGATGAACGGCTTCTGTAGCACTATATATGCTACATATACAGCGAAAAGCAGTGCTGCCTGAATGCACCTAAGTATTAGAGAATCCTTCCAGCTACCTCAAAAGCATTTGTGTTTTTGAGACGATCCCCTACACCTGTTCCAAGACCTTTAATCACTAACAATTTACACCTGGAGTCCAGAAGCATCATCCCACACTGAAAGGGTCAGTGGCCTTGGCAGCTGGCCTCACTTCCAGTGCACATAGTTGATGTGGAGGCGGAACCTTCAGACATGACAGTCAGTATCTTGTAGATCCATGACATCTGCATTCTAGGTTCTAGGAAGCATGCCATGAAGTTATCACATCAGTTGTCTTTGTGGGCCCCGCATTCTAGCTAGCTATGTGTGTAAGTTATCACTCAAGGGCACATTCTATCAGACTATGTGATGAAGTTATCACTCCACGGCTGGTTTGCTTTGTAGATCTACATTCTAGCCGAGTACTGTGTTGACAGTATCATTTGACAGCCAGTTTGCATTATAAATCCACATTTCTAAGACTAATAATTCTACCTAGATGGTTATCAGTTGATGGCTAGTTTGTCTCATATAATCTGCATTTTAACTAGTCATGCGATGAAGTAATCACATTGCTGAAGAACTAAAAGGGTTATTAGTTGTGGCCATTATGCCCATGAAGAAATATGATCCTTATTTGCCATAATAATGCCCTGTAAATGGTGGTGTATCACAAATGTCATTCAATAACAACATCTCATTGATGATATCGCCCACAACTCTCATTTCCAACATTTATGGCTGGTATTCATTTTCCTCAAAATAGTGATAGTTATTGATTCTGGCCAACCTTCATTCAATACAAAAGCATGAAGTATTTTCAAGAGTATACAATTTAAAAGTGGAATTGCATTTTATTCAAGTTCAGAGACATTCTTGAGTTTGTTTCACTTGCATCACAGCAATTCAGTTTCCAGCTAGTAAAACCTGCAACATCTGTGGTGCTGAGTGTTGAAGTAAACCTGCAAACTGAGGCTTGTACTCACAAACCATGGGTGATACTTGCGTTGTAGATGGTGTATCCTATCACCACCACATCGGAAAATAAATTTTCGTGAACGTTGACACTGAGTCCATGGAATGGGTTTGAGTTCTGAACCTTTGGCTGTAGGCCAACACTCAACCACTGTGTTACCAGAAACCCGCTTTACCCCAACCCCATAATACCCACTATACCTCAGCCCACCCATTTCACCCCATTCTAACACAAACTCAGACATTCCAAAACATATTTTATTTTTGTAATGGGGTTTAGAGTCACTTCCTAGAATCTTTCGGGGTGGGATGTAGCGCAGTGGTAGAACGTTGGACAGGAGTGAAAGGTACCAAGTTCAAATCTCGCCCCCGGGGGCCCGGCATCAATGTTTGCAGAAGTTACATATCCGACGCGATATAGATAGGATGCACTCTCTGTAGAGTGGCACTACAGTTATCATCCTTGTTCTGTCAGTACCAGCCGATGCTCACAGGTTTACTGCAACATTTAGCGCTACAGATGTTGCAGGTTTCCTCCTGCCCTAAACTGACAAGTCGTGATGTTAGTGAAATATTCTAGAAAGCGACTATAAACCCCATTTAATAATTTTTTTAAAATTTAAATTAAAAATGAAAGCTATCTTTTCCGCTTCGATGAAAAGTAATAATTCAATCAATCAAAAAGTAAATAATTCAATTTGCGATACATTGAAAAATGTCCAATGGGCATTGAAATATGTCCAATGCGGTCACCATTTTAAAATACCTATGCTTTTCACTTCTAGTTACGTTTACTAGTTCTAGGTATAATAGTCACCATGGATAGATGAACACTTGTTGAAAGTGACGTTAAGCAATAATTCATTTATTCATTCAGCCATTAATTCATTCATTCATTCATTCTCATTCATTCATTCATTCATTCATTCATTCATTGCAGGTATGATAGGCACTAACACTAGTAGGGAGATCGAGGCACTACATGAAGCCCTGAGGGAGGTGGGGATGTCTCCAACTATCAAACTAGACGATCCTATGACGGGAGACATCCGAGGAAAGGAAGATTCCAGGAGTCGCGATCAAAAAAATCCGAAAGGAAAGTCAGGTTGGTTCATTAAGATTTATCTTCTTTGTTGATTATCTATATGGCTTTTCTTTTAGATTGTTATTATTATTGGAAATGTTAATTAAGTATGCCAGTACATTGTTTCTTGACAAATAATGGTACGCCCTTTCCTTTCCTCGTTTTACACAAAACTAGCTGAAATTATGTTTGTGAAATAATCTTGAAAGTGACTCTAACATCCCAATAAAATAAAAGTTTGAAGATAGAATACCCTTGCCACTGTCAGCTTTGCAATCTTCTGTTTATTTTCGAGTATTAGATGAAACCTTTTCTTCAGCATTGATATGTCTTCGCTATGTATAGCATCTTCGTACAGATCATAATATTGTGTTTTGTTCAAATTCCATTAAATCAGTAAGAAGCAGAACTCGTTCTTTTAGCTTACTCATTGTGTTTAGGTGAAAGGTTCCCATTGCGACATAAAACAATAAATGTCCATGCACACCAAAAGTGAAGTTCACGACACTTGTCATGGCAACAAATTCCAATAGAATCAGTTCCTTTTTTTTTAATTTCATAGTAATAAAGTACTCACCTCTGGTGCATAAGGACTGTATCTCACTCACTCTCTCTTTTAACTTCCTTTGTGTCGATCAGATCGTACGGTAGATGACATTTTCCACGAGATGGGCGAGCTGGAGCGACGAGTGAAGGCGAATGAGAACCAGGAGGAAGACATCCAGCTGCACAGCGACTACCACAGCCCACACAGTCCACACAGTCACAGCTCTGGAAGTCACGGAAAAGGTAGGTAGTCACCAAAGTCACTGCAGTCACAGAGAGGGTGGGAATAACTGTACAGTCACAGCTCTGGAAGTCACAGAAAAGGTGGGTATGACTCTAGTAGTCACCATATTTCAGCAGTCACAGATTAGTTGGGTTTGGATCTAGCAGTCACCACAGTTCAACAGTCACTGCACAGAGAAGGTGGTTATGGCTCTAGTAGTCACCATATTTCAACAGTCACCCCAGTCACATAATAGTTGGGTTTGACTCTAGCAGTCACCAAAGTTCAACAGTCACTGCAGTCACAGAGGAGGTGGTTATGGCTCTAGTAGTCACCATATTTCAACAGTCACCCCAGTCACAGAAAAGTTGGGTTTGACTCTAGCAGTCACCACAGTTCAACAGTCACTGCAGTCATGGAAAGGGTGAGTATGACTCTATACTAGGCTGCTCTGTCAGTCACCACGAGTCTGCAGTCATGGAAAAGTTGGGTATGGCTGCACAATGACAGAAATGGCAGTCAATTGTGGGTATCGCTCTGGCAGTTGGAGAATAACTAAAACATTTTCATCGTTGCATTTCGTTAATGTTTCACAAGTGTTTCATGGTTAAATGAAAGTGTATTATCTTTCCACTCAGGTCTGTCACGACAACAACACATGGACGACGTCCTTAGACACGGCGGCTACGACCACTCCCACACCGACGACACAGAGGTGTACCAACCCGTCACTACTGTGGTGAGTGCCGTCCTCTCGCGTCATCAAGATATCGAGAATTAATGTTCACAGAACAAATAAGAATATCAGGCCTTACAATCACGAATTTTTTTTGAGTGTGATCATGCTGCTCAAGATTCTGTTTACAAATACCCTTATTAAATTTGAGCTTGAGTATGAAATCATACTCAAAAGGTTCCGTAATCTCAGGGCCTGGCATGGCAAAAATCGGTTGATTTATTTGTCTTTGAATCAATTTATTTGCCCTGGACATGGCTTTGGGTCCAAATCCCAAACTTGATTTCTGCGGAAATAACAGTTGTCCGCTGACATGCCTAGGAAGATTACTATAGTAACACAATATTTTCCTCTTTCATAAAAGATGTAATAAATAAGAAAATGTGCAGTGTGTATATTCCTTGTTTGGTCTAATTCTATTTTGACACAAATTAATTCATGGCGATTAAGCTTAACCTCAAATGATTATGACTTTACAAGGGTCATAGGGGAAGGCCACCAAATCGACAGTACTATGTGAGTATAGTGTTTGTTAATGCCAATGTTTGTCTATGCATGTCGACACTTACTGTACACATTACTAAAGTAGTGTACGAGTGTCGTGTTTTCAGTTGTGTGGAAATGTTTGGGATGCAGTTACGTGGTATGCAATAACACTGCTAAAGGATAAGTTACGGTGGTCTGCTATATAATGTGATTAACCATTCTGTGGGATATATATCAGACTATTTATATACTATTTATATATTTGTATGGGCACTGTGTTATAGCATTACCAAATATCTTTTCATTTGGTATGTCAATCATTGTGATGGTCTCAGTATAGACATTATTTGTATATTGGTGCATGGTGCATGTTTGATTTGGGGAACTATACCCTGATGGGATTATGCTGTCCTTTAAATATATGAAGATAGTGCAAGCTTGGAGTAGTTAGATAGTTATTAAATTAGTTCAAATCCCGCTCCGGGGGTCCTGCCATCAATGTTCGCAGAAGTTACATTTCTGACACGATATTGATAGGATGCACTGTCTGGAGAGTGGCACTACAGTTATCATCCTTGGTCTGTCAGTACCAGCCAGTGCTCACAGGTTTACTGCAACATTCAGCGCT
>JAUTBQ010161602.1:0-12641 GCA_032361185.1 Lepetodrilus ovalis | reverse complement strand
AGTAAACCGGCACTCTCTCAAATCCGGCATATTTTATCGGTCCCAACGAGGGCCGGTTTATACAGAGTACACTGTACATGTATATTTTGACTGTCAGAATTAATACACAAAGTAAACAGTTAAAATAGATGTTAAAACATGATATACATGTATCGGCAAATAGCTAATGTTAGTTACTTCGCTAAACTAGAATGTTTGAATGGTTTGGGCACTCCTGTAACTCCAGCCTTCGCCGTGGACAACGTCGCTGCCAAGGTTGGAGATGGGGCTGCCCCGTGTCTTACAGGAGGACACTGTTACACAAACTGATAAAGAATATTTTACGGTTGTCATTTGACTAGGATAAAAAAAAATCATGAACTCACTATTTGTATGTATTCAACAAAGGGAGAAAGTGTTCAGGTGGTGCTTTGGCTAACCTTTCAGTGTTGTAATGTGTTACAGGCAATGGCGATAGCGCGACTGACCCCTGAAGGTCACCATCATCCGTCGCAGTACCAGAATACCGTGCGCACCCCGTCGCCATCATCACCTAGCTGGAACTACTTGGCGCCAGGTGAGCTCAAAAGAGAGGGGCCTTCTGGAGGTTGGGCTCAAGTGGGAGGGGCCATCTGTGGGTTAGGCTCAAGTGGGAAGGGCCTTCTGGGGCTTAGGCTCAAATGGGAGGGGCCGTCTGGTGGTTGAGCTCAAGGGAAGGGGCCCTCTGGGGATTGGGCTCAAAGGGGAGTTTCTGTCTAAAGAAGGGACAACTGATCGTGGCAGTGTTTCTGTAGCACTGAGATGCACATTATTTGTGCGCAAGTTTTTGTTCAGTTGCGGCATATGAGTGTGAAAAAAAAGCACTTATTCAAGGTTTTCTCAAGATTTGCAAATATTGAGGAATCCTAATAATCTGCAAGACAAAATTATTTATTTAATTACAATTCATACTATTAATTTAGCATAACTTTTCCCCACCCATGCAATATACTTTTGCCAATTCCTAAAATGTATTTATGTCAAGACAATAAAGACAATGGATAAAGTTGGAAGGCTGATGCCAACAATTCTATACTTCTTCCTTTTTAATATTTGGCTCAGAAAGTAAAAATGTGGATATTTGGAACCAATAGTATTAGTTTACTGTAGTCATGATCGACACTAAAACGTGTGTGTTTTCGAGTGATATTGCTATTTTTGCTTTTGCTTTCCTACCCCAAGTACATTAATATGTTAACATTGTTAATATTCTAACATAGTAACAATCCAAGATATTGGTCACATTGACTTAATTTCCAATATCTTTCTTGAATTGACAAATTATTAACAATCGTATTGTCATCATTGCTTATTCTTTTTGATCTACTTCATTCTTGACATAATGGCCATGCCAACAATAATTCATTGACCTGGGAGTTTTGTATGCATGCATTTTACCTGCCTTTAGCTCTAGAATATTTTAGAACAATATCATAAATAACAGCAACATTATCATCAAAATGTTGAAAGGATTAGTCAAAGGAGCAATGTGGATTTTGAATGTAGTCAGAGAGTATTGAAGACTATGTGTCCATTTGTGCAGTCATTTATATTTCTATTTGAGTACGCTTAAAAAGCACAGAAAACCTTTGTTATACCTGTGCAGAAGGTTGTAGGTATATCTATGAGTATGCAAAAGACTAGAATAATGTAAAGATTTTTTTAGGATTAAAATTGGTAATTTTTGAAAAGAGACAACATGATAGAGTGTACTTCTAATTAATTATTTTTCATTGCTTATGGGTGAGATATTCCCGCTGCAACGTAAAGCAACAATTAAATCAATAATTAATTATTTTCCACAAGGGTATGTTATGACTACATTTCAGCATAATTTATTATCTGTTTGGATAAATATTTGGATTTTAAGATTTCATTTTTGGGTAAACTGGGGCCGTATTCTCGAAACTTCTTAACTTGCGAACTAATAGATCTCTTCACAAATTAGCATAAGAAGAAAACCAGTTTGGCAAATTCTTAGTACTTACGAACTTCTTAGGACTTACGAAGTTTTGAGAATAGAGACTGGTCCCTAGATTACGAAACCTGTTTTGTTCACGAATCCCCATATACAATTTCAGTTTAAGCATGAAATCTTAATCGTACTGTATATGGCCAGATCCGTGTTTCGGAGGATAAAATCTACAGATCCAGTTCGAATCTCACTCAAAATTCTAGTAGGTCTATGTTCTCTCGCCTGTGGAGAACATTGGGATGAAATTGTTTGAAACGTATTTAGTCATTATTATTGTTTTATAATGTATTTTTGGAAGTCTTGTGTCTCGCTGTAGCACTGTCGGATTTATTGCAGGTTCCCCTCCCATCGTAACCAGATTACTGCTATGTTGCTGAAACAGCGAGAACACAGACACAAAAAAACCAACATTATTTAATTCAAGGATCACAGATTAACGAGGGGACCAATATATCATTTATGAATGCATCATTTCAAGTATACTCCCCGTAAAAAATATCGCACCACAAAAGTTTGTTTTTCCCCCTGTCATCAACACCGAACCTCATGCATTGTGTTGAGCAGCTGTTGAAGTTAGTATATTTATTATCTCCCGCGATAAATGACAACTCGCGACCTCTAAGCCGTTCTGTCGGGTTATACAGACCAAATTCCCAACTTATGTTGTTTAGCCCTTTGCCATTAGTGTAAGTAGGTTTGCCTTTGCATCGATCGCTTGTGTTCGTAGACATCACCCACGTACACACAGAGAGCTCCGTACACCGTACACGCACCTAGCAGACGGATTCGCTGTCGGCGGTGTTGGTCAGTCTATAATATTGACCAAAACAGCTGTTGGTCTCGATGTCTTCGTTACTCGCTGTCTGCAAGTACACAGTACCAACGCACCAGTTTAAACGTAGTGTCGGGAGGCTGCAGCGACGACATGCACAGTTCGCCGTATAACGAGGAGAAGCGGCGTCACTGAACTAACGCAATAATATGTCGGGTGCCGTGTGGAATTGGTACAAATACCGCAGATAGCATATTATACTAGGTAGGTTGACTGCAACACATCCCTCGATCGTGCATGAAATATTAGCCATGGCATGTGCAGAACGCGTGTTTATTAACGCGTGTAATAACGAGGAAACCAACATGCTGAAGGAATAACGCATCACTTTGTTGAGGTAATATACCAATTTACAGGTAAGAATATTATATCAGAATATGATGGGCTGCAACTGCTGTCTGATTGAACAGTCTGTCTGTTGCAACATGCAAGCCATCGTAGCCTATACCGTATTACCACAGTCGGTCGCTGTCTCTCCACATATACACAATCGATAATCTGCACCTTTGAACGACAACACCGGAATACTGCATGCTCCATGTATGAATGTACGGGTCACATGTCGCTGTTTTATGCATACAGACTGTGTATATCGGTCGTCGTTGGTTATTATTCAAAATTGCGTTTGTTTACATTATTCGTACAATACAGATCCATATCTCTCTTCTATTTTTTTGCCATATGATTCAAGTCTATTCATGCACATTCGTGACAAAACCAATGCTTAATCGAGTGAATCGTCAGTCGCCATCGTTGTTAACCTTTCATCCTAGATAAATCAATAATAAATACCGAGTCGGGGCTGCAATGCGATAGCAGTGTGGTGTGTTTCATCGGTATAATGTTAGCTTGATGACCCGACAAACAGCAACACTGACTAATTAGAAGATTATGTTAAGAAATATTATCTTGTATAATAAAACATGATATTATTAATGCAACATGACACCTGCTTTATTGACTGAATCTCTATACAGTGCTAGGCAAAGTTAGAAATAGGTCGATAATTATGAACACATGTTCGCATTCAATGTACATGTATACAACGATAATATACTTACATGTATCTCGCTTTCACATATAAAAATAGGCTATGTAATCGTTTGAAGCTATAACATTGTATAGCATGCAGTAGCAATAACCACGATACGTTATGTTCCTGACAAAATGATATAATTATTCTTTTTTAGTGTAAGTATATTTACAATATTATTTCTTGCTTTTTGTTTATTTTCTCACTGTTCTTTCCCTTACATAATACACTTGTAATAGTACCGGTACCAAGATTAGGAACATTTCATGAGGACGATTTCATGCTCAACTCAAAGTTTTGTTCACAAATGAAATGTGGGTTTTTTATTTGTCAAATCAAGTTCATGAACATCTTGTCAGATGACTGACTAACAATTACTATTGTATTACGAAAGTCGTCGGTATTAACAATTTGATGCATTTCCCTGACATTTCAATATACTTACTACTATGTCTATGATACTTCCAGTTTCAGATTTTCAAGATGGCAATGACGGAAGTGTCGGATCATGATCCTCGATCGCGGTTCCTTCGCTGTCTGTTCTGCACCAACCTGTTTACCCTCAGCAACCGCGAGCCCCGGATGCTGGTCTGTTGCCTCAACGCCATCTGTTCCGCGTGCGCATCAAAACTACATCCAGAAAGCCAGTCCTTCCTGCACTGCCCCGTATGCAGGCAGAGCATTTCTATCCCGGGCAGCGACAGGACGAGCGAGTCCATCGACCTCATCGACGAGTCCTTCGTCGACGGAGACCCTGTGGAGTTGCCAGCGGAGATACTCCGCGTCAAGCTCCTAGAGTACCAGCACATCCAGAAGGGTCTGACGTTTCCCTGCACGCTCTGCACGAGGAAGTCGCTGTGCACGTGGCTGTGTGAGAACTGCGACAGCTACATGTGCGACCAGTGCAGAGAGGCGCACAAAGAGGATCTGAAGTCCAAGCGGCACAACACCGTTGCGCTGCCCAGTTTGAAGTCGCGGCAGCTGAGGAACTTCAAGCAGAACCACTATTGTAAGGAACACAACTTCTCCAAGCTGACCCTGTACTGCACAACGTGCAAGCAAGTGGTGTGCAGCATGTGTCTTAGAGACGGACACGACAAGGACACGCACGAAGTGTGCACCATCCAAGAAGCATTCGGATCTCGGATCAAGCAAACGGGGAAGCTCCTGACGAAGGCGCGGAAGAAGCACAGACATCTGTCGGCGTATTCCCGCTGTCTGCAGCTGAAGAACGAATGCAACGACGTATCCATGACCGCGGCGAGGGACACCATCAACGACACGTTCGACCGGCTGATGGACGTCCTGCAGCACAGAAGAACCGAGCTGCTCGCCCAGTTGGGCCGCGAGTCCTCGACGTTGTCGACCTCGTCCACGATGGACACGGATTCCACAGACTACAGACTGTCCATGCTGAACACGGCGACAGACTACGCCACGGAGTTCAAGGCCAAGGCCGACAATGTGGAGTTCCTGCAGCTCTACTCAATGGTGTCAGAGTCTCTGAAGAACGCGATGGACGCTCCGAATGACCACACCAGAACGTCCAGACAAGGTGTTGTGTTCTCGCCATGGAATCTGGACTTGGTGGAGACGATGCTGAAGACTGCTGGACAGGTCAAAGTCGTGACCTTTAAACCGACAGGTCGACCAGGACGGGAGGAGGTACAGCTGAAACCAGCCGTACATCCGGAAGGTAATAACGTTTTCGCGACATACGGTATATTCTATACTATAAGATATACATTTTTTACTTATAATGTCATGATACTTATGAATTATCATTCTGTGATAGGGTTAATTTTGAATTATTAACAATGATAATTGTAAAGTGTGTAGCTGTAATAGCAGTAATGAGATTTGTAGTAATCATGGTTAGTTGGTGTGTGTGTGTGTGTGTGTGTGTGTGTAGTAGTAGTAGTAGCAGCATCAGCTGCTGTTGTTGAAGTAGTAGCTGTATATGTGTGGTCGTAGTGGTAGTAGAAGCAGCAGAAGTAGTAATATAAGCAGTAGCAGAAGCTGATCTCATTCTCCAAGTGTATGGACTATCTGTAATGGATGAAATATATAATTCTAGGGCACAATTTGGATACTTTAACGACAATGGGGGAATTGTTCACAGAGCAAGTGATGCCAAAAGATCTAATATGTAAGTATCAATTCGCCTATACCTATAATATCATACTGTATATACCTACACTGTACTGGTGCATACATTTGTACGTGCTCAATGCAATCTTCAAACACTTCCATCTTTTACTATTGGGTGGCGAATAATTCTCCAATATTCAATATGTTCCAGTCATAATACAGTGTATATACCCAAGAAAATAAGTTAAGGACCAGTAGCTTTCTACATTATATTAACAACGAAGACTGTCCAGACGTATACAGACAGCAGATACTCTGTAAGAAGTTGAAGACGACCTGCACCAGATTCCACAAGTCGTGTTCCGAAATTTGGTAGAATGCTTCCCCACAAAATATCTACCGGCCCTTAATTTATTTTGTTGAGTATATATTATTAACGTTAGTTATGACCAATCTGGGTATCCGTAGATAGATTACACTCTTTTAGGCGAATACAAATTACGTTTTGTTTCAGGTTCCGTGGACGACCGTGTTATCTTGATCCCAGCGACACCAGATAGGCCAAGTGTAGTCATCATGTGTACGTATGCTATCTTGAAAGTTTCAATGATCAAGTGCTACAATTTAAGGTGCAGCATTCACGAGATAGAGCACAGATGTCAGTACATTAATAACAGGATACAACAGTAGGCCTACCATATACAACAGTAGGCCTACCATATACAACAGTAGGCCTACCATATACACAAGTAGGCCTACCATAGGAGAAAGACAATAAGCAAGGTGCAGCCGAAACTGTTTCTTTTTACTTATACCGGCCTCTATATTCTGATAAATGTACTATCAAGCGTTATCTCTCTTACTTAAAGGACTGTCAAGCATTCTGAGGTGAATCATCCCTGTTGTCAATGCTTCAATGGCAACTCGAATGTGAGTTTCACATGCACTTACGCATGTCACGAGCATCCCAAATGTATTTCACTACATGTACGGGTCCGCTCATGCACCATATTGTTTGTAGTGCTTAATAGTGTATACTGGAACAACCCTTTCAGTTTTCAGGTGCATTTTGTAACCTTTTACTGCTGCTTTGGGCACTTCCATTTTATGATATTTATAACCGATGAAAATGCTGGTTTATTTTGTGAATCTCTTTCTTATTAAATCTTGTCTGCAGGTCCCAAGTTAAAGTTTGACCTTCTGACCTTGCACCCTGATAGAACGGTGACCTCTGAAGGGGCAATGATAAATCACGCCCCGGAGCGCCCACTAGCCAACACCGGATGCCGCCTCCGCTCTTACCCAGGCGCAATGGCAGACAGAGCGTTAGACGACACGGGATTCAAGCTATGGATCGTAAAGGCCAAAGTACACATCAAGCAACGGGTCCCAGATAACAAGATGCTCATCGAGGTCGCGCTGACCGGAACTCCCGTGGATGCTCCTCTCAGTCAGAGAATAGACACGAGCCTTGTTCTGGCCGGATGTGACATTCATCACGACCTTTGTATCAAGGTCAAATACTGTTGCAAGAGCCTGGCGCATTTCTCGGGCTGCAAGAACGCGGCAGGCGCCAACGCGGAATTTAAATATGGAATGTTGCTCGACTTCGACAGACGGCGTCTCCATGTTATAGACCTGTCTAATAATACAGTGATCAGCAAAACAGACAAGATCAATGTACATAAACCTCTGTGGCCAATGTTTTGTGTAGGTCGGTTCACGTTTGCTGACGTCATTCTCAGGATTGTTAGTTGTGACAAGGTCAAGGTTACACCAGGACTGTTTCAACTCTTAACAAAGATTGTCGACAAAGAGAGAGCGAAGTAAATGACCAGTGGAGAATCCAGGCCTCCGTTCCACAAAACGACCATAGCGCTACGAGATTCGTAACACTGTATTACCCGTCTGGGTATCCTTTCACGAAGCTCTCTTTTCCACTAAGAGACCATAGCGCTCTCTTTTCCGATAGCTAATTCACTGCTAATATAAGAGAGCGCTATGGTCTCTTGGCAGATAAGAGAGCTTCGTGAAAGGATGGCCTGTAACTTCCCTAGCTCTACGATCTGTTGAACGTCATCCAGATTATTACATCTTTATCTCAGGGAATCAGAGATTAGTGGTGGTATAATATTTCTCCAATGGTGTGATACCACTTACGTTATTTTCTTATACAAGGGATATTTTCTGCAAACTAAATTAAAGATACCAGTATTCTGGTCAAGTTTGGTTTTATGGTAAAAATATTAATACTATATAGTGTGGCAGGTAATGTCAGATACCCCTGTTTGGAACTATCGTATTACTCAAAAACTATTTAACGCAGGTCATTCAAATTTTGCACAGTGTTAGGAAATACGTGTGCCCTGTCGAATCTAACATTATCTACCAGACTGTGGTAACTGGTAATGTTTTAATTAATAGTGTATTTACTATGATGTGTAAAAGATCTACAAAATAACCGCGCATAATTTAGTTCTCCAACTGTTTTATTGTTCCGTGATAATGCTGTACAAATCCTAACTTAATATCATGAATGTTTCGTAGTGCCTACAGCGATTGTAAAATTTGTAAATATATATTATTTATATACATCCGAATGTTCAGAGTTGGTTATCCTTGAGTCCACAATCATCCTTAATGGCTAAATTGTGGAGTGCGTACGGGGAAATGTGGGGTGCGTGGATAGGATCAACATTGTATCCAACGTGGGGATATCTAGGAGCGTATTCGTTTCATCACTCGACCAACCCTGGGGTCGAGTGAAAAGTCTCTGGGTCAAGCACGAGGTATTCTATTAATACCTCGTGCTTGACCCAGAGACTTTTCCTGACCTCTCTAGGTCAAGCACGAGGTGTTCTATTGGCTATTTCCATCACCCTAGTGTTTGTCGATTGATCCAACGAATACCCTCATTGGTACAGCATATGATAGAGTGAGTTTGATGGTATGGTAGACAATAATAATACAGGATATTTATACTTTGCTACATCCACCCCCACGAAAAGCATTCCCAAAAGCGCTGCATTATTAGGCTCCGATCAATGGATCAATGTGCACTCAATATTCCTTCTCAACACCCTGGGGAGCCTTATTTCAGATGTAAATGTGTTTATGACTGTGTGTGATTCTAGAGCTAACTAATATGATGTCAGAGATACTCCCGCAGTTATGTCATGTCATTGGATCCATCTGTCACCCTTTCATGAAAGTCTGGTTAAGGCCACGAGTGCCCTATTTCCTAGAGGATATATCTTAGACAGTCATGAGAGGGTGCCATGCCTCGGAAGACTGAACTAGACCACGTCAAGGACATGTACGATGCGGTGGAGGAGGACCTCAGATTACGAAGCATGTTTTTTAGATGACGAAACATGGTTTTTTTTAGTTCGAACTCATGTTCAACTCGAGGTTTTGTTCACAAATCTCCATATACAATTTGAGCTTGACCATGAAATCGTATTCAAAAAGTTTTGTAATCTCGGGGCCAAGACAACGTACGCGATAGGAAGAAGTGAAGGATGTTCGTGACGCTTGTCATTTCCTCCTACTGGGTACCCATCCCCTGCTTGGTGAACAGGAGACATTTTCTAACTGATTTACTTTCCAAGCATGTTATTCAATGTGGTAGGAACAAATTGTATACCTAAACAAATTAGTTAATGGCCAGCAATCATTTTGGACATACACATTTAGCTTTAGATTCTTTTTACAACAAAGAATTTCTAAATGACGACAAGTTCCAGGTACTCTTCAGGCAGCTGTAGGCACATTTGCAGAATAATGGCAGCAGATTCCTAAGGCAGAGTTCCAATATTTAATAGAAAACTTCTCCACACATATCATAATTATCTGAACGTCCTTATTAGCTTCCGTTCTCACATTGGGACCATGTGCCACCAAATTAATTATCTGAAAAACAATTTGTGAAATTGAGGTTTCTACTATCAATAAGGTATTTACTATAATGTTGAAAGGTTAATGGTTTTTAATGAGTATGCATTAATGTTCGAAACCATCCCTACAGCTGGGAAATGGACAAAGGCAAACAATCGAAAATTGATACTCAATTGATCGCATTACACCAATTACAGGGACGACTGTAAAGCGAATGGTGCAGGTACCCTTGACAATAACATGTAGGTTTAGTGACGGGGAATTCGGACATGCACACGAACACGCTATGGAAGCAAATCAGTTGTCTGTTTAATCGCGATGTTTCAGTGGATCGGCGAAGCGGTTTTCTTGACCATGCCGCCAGTGCTGGTTGTTGTAGGTCTGTATGCGTTAGTGTGCTTTATATGCTTTTACAGACCAACAACGTCTTCGCCAAAGTTATACTATACAGAGACGGAGTTCAACAAGAAAGTCGTACAAAAGGTATCCGGCCTGATGTCAGAGTTTCGTCCGACTCTGTGGCTACGTAACAGACACGTGCAAACAGTGTTAGGAAATACGACGTATCTGAAGAACTCGGTTATTAAGTATAGGAGGAAATACGTAGACCTAGACGACAATGGTGTCGTTGCCATCGACATCGTTCTGAATAATTATGGATCGATTCAAGATGACAGCACGATTCTGATACTACTTACGGGCTTGGCGGGTAACAAGGGTTGTCTCATGGGGATTTCTCAACTCGCAGCTAAGAGGAACTATAGAGTTATCATATTCAACAAACGTGGTCACGACAAGTCGCATTTAGCGACTCCAGTATTGCAAACTTTCGGCGACACTCGCGACTTAAGACAGTGCGTGGAATACCTCCACGAGCGACATCCACGAGCTAAGATTGCTGCCATCGGTTACAGCGCAGGCGCGGGGTTATTACAGAGTTATTTGGGCAGTTACTCGGGGCGGACCTTCATGTCGTCGGCAGTTTTGATCAGCTCAGGATATAACGTGGCTCATTTGGCACTGGTAAACATGCCCAGAATATATGAACGATTTCTGGTCGAATGCATGAAAAGAGTAGTAGTGAAACCAAACGAACGGGTGCTGGAGGCGGCGGTGGACATGAAGGCGGTGTACCGCGCCACCTCTCTCAGGGAATTCGACCACCATCTGTATTGTAGGATGCACGGGTACCGAGACGTGGCCGAAATGTGGACGGATGTGAACCCCATGAATGAAGCCCATTGCGTGGACGTGCCTGTGATGTGTATACACAGCCTGGATGATCCACTGTGCGTGGGTGACAACATTCCTTACCACCTCTTCCAGAAGGACAACTGGATGTTGGTAACAACAGACAAGGGAGGCCACTGCGGTTTCGTGGAAGACTTGGGATTGGAATCGTGGGCAGATAGAGTGGCGTTGAATTACGTTCAAGCCGTTTCTCAGATAAAATAAACAATATCTTTTTAACAGTTCGTAAAACAGTGCTTCCATATAGGCCTACCACTATAATAATGTCTCCCACTGACGTGTTTTGTATATTAAGAGTTGAAGCATGTACGCGTCATATAGCCTAAAATATTCATTCAAAAAGATGCTCAGCAAAATTAATTAAAGGCCAATAGCCTTTTTTGGACGCAAACTTCTAGCTTTGTATTATGTTAGCAATGAAGCATGTTCATATATCTATGGGATTCAGATAATCTTCAAGAACTTATTGAGAAATTGGAAGAATAATGGCACCAGTTGATGGCCCTTAATTTATTTCGTGGAGTATATAGCGGTTAAGCGAAGTGTTCACGCCATCTTAAAACTACCTGCCTGCCAAAAGAAACAGAAGCTTTAAAAGCTCCGTCTTTCACTTTTAACTTCCGTAATTAAGTTATTGAGATTTTCCGACCAGGGTATCGTTTCTCGAAGCTCACAATAATTATACTTATTACGAGAGCGCTACATTGTCTTTCAGTGGATAAGAGAGCTTCGAGAAACGATATCCTGGTCGTAAAAACTCCCCGCCCATTAAATTTTTGGACCAACAATATAACAAGCATCTGCCGGTCCTTAAGTGAATATGTCGGTCATGGAAAGACGAGTCGACGTATTTTTCAAACACTAGTCTAGCTATCTCTTCCAATTACATTTTACTCGGAAATTGCCATAGTATTAGATGTGCTCATTAAAACATATAATTCGTTATGTTTTGTGTATAAAGAAATAACAAGAGATGATAGATTGCTTCATGTTGGACATAACGTCTGAAGGAACACCAGCAACAAAGTGTCTTCCTCAAGACACCTGTACAACACGCTGTCACACCTGTACAACACGCCGTCACACCACGGCACAACACACCGTCACACCACGGCGCAACTCGCTAGCACACGCTTACCGGTGTATTATTCCCCAAACACTCTAGATTGAGCTTCCTGGGGCATTGTTTTGGGGCTGCTACACCGGTAGGCGTGTGCTAGCGTGTTGCGCCGTGCTACGGCGTCGAAAGTATAAATCCACCTGTAGGTTGTTCGAGTTTCCTGTACGAAGCGACAACCTCTATAAATCCATCCATAGCAATGGTGTAATATATTGGCTTTTGTCGAGTTATGTACAAGATATACACAGTCAAGCATTATATATCTACATGTATTACCCCAGCGTGCTTTTTCAAGCTATGTCATAACAAACTGTTATGTACCGCCCGGTACATATTGGTTTCTAGCATTCCCATTGGTTGAAACGCTAGTGAGGTCAGTCGGAACTGCTTTTGACCTCTGTGCACCTGCACTCATCACTGTCGT
>JAUTBQ010161601.1:0-28270 GCA_032361185.1 Lepetodrilus ovalis | reverse complement strand
AGCATGGTTCGCCACTTTACTCGATGGAATCCAAGATGGCGGACATCCATTTCAACACTGGCACCTCGTGTATATAAAATTTGAGCTTGAGCATGAAATCGTACTCAGAAAGTTTCGGAATCTCAGGGCTGATATCAGCTGTCTGTACTGTCACTTTCATCCTTGATTCATAAGTACCAGCTAGTGCACACAGGCTTTCTACAACCATCGGTACTATGTGTGTCACAGGTTTCTTCCTTCCATAAACTTGTCGCGATACAATAGCGAAATAAAAGCAGATCCCCAACATATTCAAAGACAGGATGCCATCATCACAAAGTGCAGGTAACAATCACAACATTCACGTTAATGACAAATGAATCCATATACTCTTTGATACTCATGGACAACGTATTTCATCGTATTCTATTTCTCAAGCACAACACATTAATAATCTAGTATACAATACAGTGTCAGAGTGAGTAATATACCTTCAAATAGATCTTATATTCTTGCATGATCTTTCAAATACCAAGTCCAAGTAGGGACAGTAGGATACACCCACGATTTCAAGGCAATACCAATCACAAGGACCACATACATCACGAACATACATCAACTATACAAAGAATAGAAACATTTGAGATGAAATATGTCCAATAAGTATGATATTGTTTTGGAAACTATCTTGTTTTTCAAATATTCAAACTAAAAAGGCGTCCGGAAGGGTACCAGAGTTTCTCTCCTAGGCAACTGCTCGCTATTAGGTTTAAATGGAGGTATACTTACATGACTAGGCGTGAAATAATTGCTGAAACCATTTTGCTATTAATTGTTACAAATACTAATCCACATATACTCCCACGGGACAAGCAATGATGGCATATTTCACTCTTGTTTACTGTCCAAGCTCATAAGTTACAACATGGCGGCCATACTCATGACGTCACCACAATCGAGGTCATGTGATCAAAACAGAGGACATGTGCGCGCACCTGCTAAATTTCGTGCGATATCTTTATGGCACGTGCTATATTATGTGATCTATGAATGAGCAACTTATATCGATTGTAAGGTTCCCTAATTATTTCCCTTTTAGTGTATTAGTAAAATCATATTTGTTTTGAGTACAAATAAATACATTGCTTTACACACGTACACTTTGAGTCCTATCCCCACCACCCCCAACCTCTTTTTTCCACAAGCCGAGAAAGTCTTAGCTTTGAATAATATTCATCGATACTATGATGATCTTAGAACATATGTGATAACAGAATTCCTTTATAAAACAATATCACTAACAATGTTACTATCTAGTAGATAGAAACCTCAGTGTAAATGATGATGAGAGCACGTGACTCCATTTCCCCCATGGAACTGAAGGATAATGAATGAAATGTGTAATTGCAGTTAATAGTCTTGATTTTCAACAACATATTGTCTTAAGTACATGTATTCACGTGTTTACCGTGTTTGTACGAGTAGAACTAGATCAGAAACAACTGAAATATGAAGGGACTATATTCACTAGCGGATGCAGATCTTGTTTTGACCTTTTGACCCACCAGATGTCAAATTAATGTTATGTATTCATCCTCAGCGTAATCAGAGTGCAGACATACCACGAAATTTTTCCGAAGTTTCTAGCCAAATTTTGGCTTAAAAGGCTACAAAAATGGATACTTGAAGGAAGATATGGCTCTCAAATGCAGGGAAGAATTAGTTGGGAAGAGGTTTTTGTCAGTTAGAAGCCACTCAAAGCTAAAAGTGGGCAAAATAGCCGACTGGGAATGGCGGTCAGGAGTGCTACGAGCAGTATCTCCGGCTTGTAAAGATACTACGAGTACAGAATTGACGGTAAGTGTCAAAATATGCATGCTTATGTGACAATAGTATCTATATTCATTCCCCAGTACAGTCACTATTCGTTTTATTCAAGCAAATTTCATTTGTAGTTTACTACAAGCCCCGATGTGAGCCGTTAACCCCGTACTCGTAGGGTAGACTAGTCTGCAGAACATGCCGATTTGTTGGTGGGCCAAGTTAACTGAAAGCTCCTCCTTGTCTTGCTTTCCATTTTGGTCTATGGGTATTGTTCTTTGATGTCTGAACTTTCACCATGGCAGTTATTCTTTCTCCAATTTGATAGTATTCATTTCCTTGGTAAATAAGTAAACACCACGCATGTGCGTGTGCTGTCTTACACAGGAATGTGACATTGCTACTAGAGCTAGAGTAGATCTAGGCATATGCCACGTTGTATGTTGATTGTTTCTTTTAGTTACATTGTTTATCTTGCAGTACAATTTTTAATTAAACGAAATAGTACATGCATGATCTAGATTATTACATTTTACTTGTCATTAAATGCTTTATTACTTTACTGAACATTGCTAAATTAAAAGAAGACACAATCTTCATTGCAAAACTCTTCATGAATTCATGTCCTGCTCGTATAATAAAATTTAAATCACATTTATATATTGAGGGCGTTATTATATTGTTCTGACACTAATAACTATTATCTACAGCTGCACCTTATTTTCATGTGCATTATTATTCTTTATTCATTCTCAATTCAAACATTTTAGCTTAGAGATGAACAGTGGTTATGGTGGAATTTTCATTACCAAGAAAAGGTTTTTTTTGGAAGTACAAACATTATTTTAGGTATTTTAAGAAATAGTCCAAAATGACTATACATATCTGTCATTGTAAGCCTTTTAACTATATGTCTTAATACATATGATGCAAGATTAATGATGATGTAGATTTTATCAGATCTTTTATCTAGGTCACGTGTGTTTTGTTTCACTAAATTACCTTATTACCGTAGTGTTAGTTTTGAATTACAAAACCTAGGTATTATGTTTATCCATGTAGAACATGTATAGGACAAACACAAATACTGTATATATATATATAAATTTATTCAGCAATTCTTGGGTGTACAACTGTTGCTTTATATAATATATCTTTATGCATAACAGTATGCAGTGTTCGAAATACAAGCAAATAATCAGGGGGTCATTATCAATAGGCCCAATGTTAATGGTGGTAAAATCTGCAATTTTCAGGGGGTCACACAGATACCTTTAACATTGCAGATGACCCCCAGGACCCCCTCTATTACAATCACTGTAGTATGATTGTAAACTAACCCTACTATCTGTTTCTATCCTCTCCTTTAGTAGTACCACATTGATGTTACAAGCTGTACATGGTTGTCCATTGTAGTTATTCAGGTTATTCTATTAAGTTCAATTTGCTACTATTGTTCATACTTGTAAATGCTCTTCTGTGCATGTATGAAGGTAAAGCTTGCAATGCATCTAATATTGATGTCATTTTGTGAAAATGGGCTTCTTTCTGGTTGGATTATCATAGTATACAAAACAGGTTTTCAACACCCAGTTCAATGGCTCTTGCTTTGGCTGCACTCATTATGTTATTGCTGAAGCATGTGTGAACTGTTCTTCTTGACCTTCAGGTTTGTGATTTTTCAAAACCTGTAATAAACAATTGAAATAGCCAATAGGTGTTAATTGTAGAGGCCCCCATGTTGTTTCATGACATAAGAAAAGACCAGATTAGCAGATAAGACTGACCAAGTTGATATGTGGCTGTTTACAACTCATTTTGACTGTTTGGATAGAAGATGTGTGAAGCCTGAAGTATTCTAGCATAAATGTGTATCGTCAATAATTTGTTACAAAAAGAAAAATTACTTCTAATTTGGTACAGTAAGAACATGTACATATAATATACTTTTTCTGTAAGACAAAATGTTTTGCAATGTAAGTTCCCTGTAAGACAAAATTTGTTGTTTTGGTCCAAATTTGGTGCAGTATGAACTAAACTACAGGTCAAATATTATTTGAAATCTATTTCACTGATCAATCGATGAAGGAACAAATGCCTATAATTGTAATGTTAGAATTCATATTCATAGAAAGGGCTCACTACAAATTCTAGTCAACAACAACTCTGAAATTTAGTATGGACATTACACAAATGGAACTAACCACTTGTCTATAATTATTCATTGGTGGAATTATGGAATACTTAGCATTAGCAGCTCTCTCAAATAACTTGCCGATTTTGGATCAAACTCTATATTATGACCAATGGGGGTCATTTGCAATGTAAAGGTATCTATGGGGAACCTCTGCAAATTACACATTGGGCCTTTGGAGAAGGACCCTTTATATTTTCTGAATTTCTAACACTAGACTTCTTGCAAAAGCAATTGAACCATGTCCAATACACAAATTAATTATGTTGACTGTTGGTGAGAGGGGTAAGTCACAGGTATGCTGATTGAGGCCTGAGCCAATTAACTCTGGATCTGTTTACCTAACAATTACTGACATTAATCACACTGCTGTTAATTGTCTTGATTATCCTGAGATGGGACAACTGCTTTCCAGTGCAGATTGGATTTACTTGCTGTCCTTGTTCACACTACTTTACTATGAAAATATACCTCGGTTGATTATGTGAATTCCATGCAGATTGGTCATGTGATGCTGGACTAGTTGGTATTGTTTTTTATCACTTGCAATACTGTATTTCTGTGTGCATTGGAGTTCTTGTTGTATGGAATTTTGCAAGCGATATTGCTTTTGTGGAAAGTTTGTGATCTTAATCTGTGGTGGAAATACCTACCTACCAAACTAAATTTTTGTATCAAGTTTCCTGAGAACTGGTTTTTGTCGTTGACTCCAGACATACAGTGTTAGAAAATGAGAAAATATACGGGTGTAATTATCAGGGAGTCCTACATATACAGGGATGGAACTTGCCTGAAAAACTTACTCGCCCGAATAGTGATACAAGTAACAAATGTTTACAAATAAACACAAGTTTCTACTCGCCCTTAGGATACCTTTAGCATTGAGAGAAATGGTTCGAGCGAGCAGACACCTTTAACATTGCAGGTTTTCAAATGACCCCAGGTTGAATACTGTTCGTTCAGACTGGTTGCATAGTTTAATTTATCACCTTCCAGTTATTCACACCATGGTAGTTTAGAATATGCTATAGTATGAAGTAAATCCCATCCAGTATTAGGAATTAAGAAAATAATAAGGGGATCATGCTCCATAGGCCTAATGTTAATGGTGGTCAAATCTGTAATTTGCAAGGGATCTGTGAGGTCCCAAAGAGGTGCCCTAAAGAGCAACTTGCATGTGCCTAATCCAGCAGGGAGAGGGTTAACATTGAACATTTTCAAATGACCACAGGATGGTATCCACTTTATATTTGAACACTGCCATCTCTCAGGATGTTTAGTACAGTGTCCCCTCGATATAACACTGTTCGATACACAAAGGATTTGGATATACGGCTGGGTCAGATGTGGATCCCATTTTTGGTTTTGTTATTTACCGTGTACCTGTACTATATGGTATAATGCTGGGAGATATCATGGACCCCAAATTCAGCGTTATATCGAGGGGGCACTGTATGTCCATCACTGTCTGCAGGTTTGGAAAGGATTATAATGTTGTGGGATCGGGGATAGAAACTACCGGTAACTCTAATACTCACTTGCACGAATGGTGATACAAATAACAAATGTTATATGAATTTCTACTCGCCTTTAGGATACCTTTTGCATTGGTAGAAATGGGGCAGGTGAGTGTCAACTGTGATCCGTGGGTATGAAAATAGTCTTTACAAATAGCTTGCAAGAGTCATCATCAAAGATTAATTGTTTGTGTAAAACCATGTCAACATAATTGCCTTCTTGGCACTGGTGCTACCTTGTTATATTACATGTACCATAATTTTAGGTATCTAATTTAGGGCCCAAAACATATGGCATATTTCACAACACCTTACTGTTAATAATGTGCATTGGAATTTTCATTTTGTTTTATTTGTTGAAAACATTAATTCCTGAAGGAAATTCCTCATTGACAGCCGCAGAATTAGGTTACCAGTACTAAGTACAGTATCCCCTTGATGTCACGCTGAAGTTGGGGTCCTTACAGTACCCGCCTTGTACAATATTACAGGGAAATAACGAAAAAAAAAATGGGATCCACGTCTGACCCCACCTTATATCCGAATCCGCTGTGTATATTGAGGTGGCACTGTATTAGTACTAGTGCTGAAACTATTGCTATAGTACTAGGCATGCATCTGCAGACCTTGGCAGACAAGAATGTGGGACTGCATAAGACTCTCATCAGAGACAGGAGAAGGCTTGACTGAAGGTTGACATCAAAGATTATATACTTGACACAAACCAAGACAAACATTGAAACTATATCACACATTTTTTAGGTCCAAACCAGGAAGTGAAAAGGTGATGGACACATTCACCTTTAACAAAAATATATTAATATGATAATTTGTAAAGAAAAAATACATTACATAGAGAAATAAATAATTAGTTTTTCATAATTTTGTACTCATTGTTTATCACAGGTATTGCAACAAATATATATAACATTGGCTTCATAGCTTCAGGTTTGTGTGCCATGTAAGACTGTTGCTCATTGCTAGCTATAGTTTTTCTTGAGTTTGGAATAATGATGGGGCCTATCCTCGAAACATTCTTAGGAGGTTAAGAAGATCATAAGGATGTTTCGAGAACATGCCTCCGGGTTAATAACACTAATTTGTAAAATTTCATTCTCATCTTGTAGAATTACTTTTATTCTTATCCTTTGACTATTGACATTAGGATGGATATGAACACTCGCCCAGGCCATCTCTCCCATATTGTAAAGTTATCCTAAGAGCGAGTAGAAATACATGTTTTTTTTGTTTGTAAATACAATGTATTTGTTGTTTGTATCGCTATTCGGGTGAGTAAGTTTTTCAGGCAAGTTCCATGCCTATTGACCTGTGTATCATTTATCGAAGCTCTCTTATCCACTATAAGACCACAGCGCTGTCGTAAGTGCACGAGCGTCGTGTATATCGCTACAGGAGTGCTTATGGTAGATATGAAAGCTTCGAGAAACGATACCTTGTTTCTCTTTGGATTGCATGTTCTTGAGCCTTGTGCTTCCACAACATCATTGACTGAAAAAAACATGAATCATCTGGTTTACTTTGAAGATAGAGGATGCTTTACAAGTGTGTGTCAAGTCATGAAATATTCCTAGTTGAAATGTTTTAAGTTATGAAGAATTGGTACAGAAAAGGAGTAGTGACCAAACATTCACAAATCTCAGTATTGATATGAACCATGATATTGTTTTTGGGGGATCTGAGGTATGTTGAATGCAGTGGTCGATATTATCAGACTAAACCAAGGTATTTTGATTTTCATGTATATAATGGTGGTAGGAGTGGTATTATAATATTTGTATTAATATGTTCCTTGTTTTATGTGGATCAGCTTTGTCATCTCAGCCATACAAGATTATGAAATGTTATACTTTCGACAATGACATGTAATATATCAAAACTACTGTAAACAGTAAACAGTTAAATTACAGAGTAATTGTTTTACTTGTAACATTAGCAGGGTCTTTTACAATTTAACATCAGGAAATAACACTGAACGGGGATAGAAACTAACTTTAAACCTTACTCGCCCGTATAGTAATACAAATAACAAAGGTTATGAATTTCTGCTCGCCCTTAGGATACCTATATAGCATTGGGAGAAATGGCACAGGCGAATGTTAATTGCGAACCCTGCTGAATTCATTAAATTGAGAGGGAAAGAAATGCTGAAAATAGTTGAATGATATTGGTGAGAAATATGGCCACAATCCTCATTCTACAGAAATATGTGATGTTGCTTTGTCTCTATTTCAAGCAATTATCAGTCTCAGAAACTAAAATTTCAAAGGAATATTTCATGAAACTGATACATGGTTGATAGGTACTGTATGCGATAAAGATTATTGGTTCATGAAGCAGCTATTGAAATTAACACTAGTTCGCTAGCCCAGGCCTTTTCTCCCAATGCAAAAGTTATTCTAAAGGACTACAGTAGAAATTTAGGTATAATTCCCTAAGTCAGTGTTTGAAATTATCTCTAGTCTCCCATATTTTTCTCTGGGGCTTTTGAACATTGAATATTTGCAATTGTTATATAGATATGGGTATATTCTTTACTTAAGCAGCTTTAACCCCCCAATACATTCAACCAACGGATTTGACACAGCTGGCTTCCACTGTTTGTAGCCAACACGTGGGTTTCTGAACACCTATCCCAAAGCTTCTCTGGTTGAAGTACATGTACTACCCAATTAACCCTCTTCCTGCTGGATTAAACATAGACACTGCTCTCTAGGGCATCTCCACTTGCCTGCAGCAGGGAGAGGGTTAAATTGAACATTTGTCATGATGACTTGTGTGTGTGAGGGTTGTGTATCCAGAGGTTGTTCAAGTAGGCCAAGATAATATTCAAAATAGGTATCACCCCCACATTCAGAACCGATTGTTCCAAAGATAAAAGTGAAAAGTGTACCGTCATGCATCGGTTGGTTGAACATAGCCACACCTCTGCTTTGTGTACTTACAGTTGAACTTTTGAGTGGCTTTGGTTCTAATGACTCCTGTTTTAATCTTGCAAGTCAGTTGTGGGATTGTCACCACAGCAGAGAGAAAAAGTATGAACGTATCATTACTAAATACTATTTTCATGATTGGTTTATTCATCCTCATTCAACTAGGTTGTTGTTTTATCAATGTTAATAACTTACCTATGCAAAGAATAGACATGGAACCTTTGTGATAGAAACAACATTGTTATCCTACATGACCTCAAGTATTCTATGGCTGAATCTTTAAGCAGTCCATCAAACATGGTTCACTTCTACTAGTACTAGCATTCCACATGTTCATGTTTAATGTTGGTGTTAGAAAGATTCCATGTTATTTTCAGGAAATTTGTGGTATTATTGACAACTTTACTGAACATAAATACTTATATTTTTTTTTAATGTATCTCATGTTTTGACTTATATTGCCCTAAGCATTTATTGCTTCATAGGACAAATTGTCCTGACATTTTCACAAATGTCCAATATTTTAAAAACCTTTTTGGACATTGTCCTGAACAACTTATTCACCATCTGAAACACTGATGAATCATTAAATTATTACCTAGGCCATTGCTATACCACAGTGTCCTCTATTTAAAGGCATAAAGTGTTTTGATACAGTCCCTCACTGATGGGTGTTTGTTTTAGTGTTTTGAGTTGGACCAAGGATTCAAGCAGTAATTAGAAATTTTCCGTGCAATTTATTCTTTATTGAAGATTTGTCCCGAGGTTGTACCTTGAGAAAACGTTCATAGTAACGAATATGATTGAATTTAGTATTAAATTTAGAATATGATTCAGGGATGGAAACTTACCGTTAAAAGTTACTAGCCCGAATAATGAAACTAATAACAAATGTTTCCAAGAAGCATTAATTTCTACTAGCACTTAGGATACCTTGAGAGGAATGACCCAGGCTAGTGTTAACTTCACTGATAATTTCCATGATGTTTACCTGCCAATGTTGGGCCACCAAACTACCAATTTCTGTAATATTATTGTGTAAAATCTAATAAATGTACACTAAATGCCATGTAAATGGACATAAAACTGACCAGTGAAAGTGGTTGCCTTAGCTTTACCTTACTTGATGATTATTGTTTTCATCTGAATAAAAAAAGCCATGATTATATCATGTATTTCAGCATCTGCTAAAATTGTATCAGTCAAGATAAACTACATACAACTTACAATTTGCCATAGTATTGTGTTAAAGACTGCGATGGGTAATATGATATTGTACTTCAGGCAGACAATGTTCATCCAAAGTCCACCCATTGTCCAGCAATCACAGTAAATGTCTTTCAGAACATTCAAGTATTTAGTTTCAAAATGTGTGATAGTTTGTAATGGATTGCTATAAAGAGATCACATTGTCAGGCATAGTTGTTACATTGTTAACATCACAGTGGCAGCTCAACAAAAGATAACACTTTCATCATAGATAATCTCATTGATGTACTACTGACATCATGCTGAAAAACTTAGTGGTAAGGCCAAAATGGTATGTTTTACCTCACCCGACTGACTGATGGAAAAAGACCCGGAGTCCAAATATTTTATTAGACAAAACAAGTTGTAATTATTTTACTAGAATGTGCACATTTCTTTTGAAAACATAAAGAAGATAAATATTGCATTTACCTACCTACCTACCAGTGTTCAAAATTACAGCTGGCCCAGCCATTTCTTCCAATGCTAAAGGTATCCTAAGGGCCAGTAGAAATTCAAGTTTCTTTTGTAAACATTTGTTATTTGTATCATTATTCGGGCCAGTAAGTTCCCAGCGGTAATTTCAAACACTGCTACCTACCCATCTGTGAAAGACATGGTTGGCTGAAGGGAAACAAGCATATTTTTAATTGTGGCCTAATCCATTTTACTGACAATAAAATCAAGCTACCGTATTTCAAATGAGCGTGATGTTTTGAGAGCAGCTGTTGTGGAACCTTTTCTACTGATGTGGATGTTGGAGGTGGCGGGGTGTAGATCATCAAACAGTAGGCAACAGCCACACAGTTTGAACTTGTATCTGGGATTTGGCATCAACATCTGAGGAAGATATACCTTAGTCATGTAGGATGGACTGTCTTTACTGAGTTACTGCAAGACTACAGGGCTCTACATTAACTTTTTGAGGCACCTGTCCCTGTGTCTTATAGGACATGTAACTGTAGGTAAAAGGCTTGTTAATCTGGACTAATTCACCTGTCCGCCTGTGAATCGTACCTGTCCCGGACAGGCGGACAATCCTTACTATCGAGCCCTGGACTCTAGATATTACAGTTACATGTTTTCTCATTCTGTAAACTAGCAAGCCATGATATTATATAGCAAAATAATCTTGAAAATTGGCTCTAAGCACCAAAAGAACTAAAATAATATTGTTTGTATTCATCACAGTGAATAGGTACAGCATGACGGGTCTTCCGTTATTAAAACCAGTCGGAACTGTCTTGCAAATCACAACATTACATTCTAATGTATGTATTATACGTAGGCTATGGAAATATTTGTGGTGGAACAACCACTAGTAACAGTACTATTGGATTACCGTAAGTCTAATTGATGGAGATTCTTTCATTGATAAAACTTGAATACTTCCAGAGCTGCACAGTGACAACAATGGCTAGTTTTCTAGAGTGTCGGAATCCACTAAACAGCAAATTAGCAGTGGACGGTATGGGAACATTTCTGGCCAAGTGTTTAATGCAAGGCAAATCGCTATGAAAATTGGGGCATTGTTCAGCTTGGTCAGCCAGAGCAAATTGTCAGAAGTGGACGAATGGATTAAGTGCATCATTTAATATCTAGAGTGCATCATTTAATTACTTGTAGTTGTAGCCCACGGACAGTGAGCTGGACCCATTCAGCTAACGTTACCAGGAAATCATTTAGAATATCGTGGATTTCCCTCCTAGGCTTACAAATCTGGTTCGAAGGTTAACCGATTTTCCTCCGATTTTCGTCGTCTTTGAAATTGTCAGATTTATCCTGGAATGCCGACTAGGCCACTCACTTTGAGAACTGGGCACTATTATAACAGGGCTGGAAATTAGCACTAGCCCACTAGCCCGGGCCATTTCTCCCAATGCTAAAGGTATATCTTTGTTGTAAACATTTGTTATTTGTATCACTATTTGGGCTAGTAAGTTTTTAAGGCAAGTTTCCATCCCAGATTATGATCCTAATACCAGTAGCCATTATGGCTGATATGAGTACCCGGGTACTCGAGAATGGGTCGGGTACATGTACTATTCGAATAGTAAGTAAATCGATCTCCCCATTGTAATGAACAATGGCGGACAACAGTCGATTGACCCTTTGGACCCATTTCGAAATGCAAACTGTGCTTTCCTTAGGGTGGTACACCTCCACTAACCATCTGATGGCAACACCATGATGAAATCCGAATCAACCACATCCATGAAGATGCAGACAACACAGGGCTCTACACTAACTTTTTGAGGCATATGTCACTGTGCCCTATCAGACATGTAACTGTAGGTAAAAGGCTTTTTAATCTGGACTAATTCACATGTCCGCCAGTGGATAATACCTGTCCCAGACAGGCAGACAATCTTTACTGTCGAGCCCTGCAACATTTACAGGTGAGTACTCGTGGAATAATTCAACATGAGTACTCAATTTCCTACCCAGTTCAGCCCTAGTAGCCATTGTGCAGTAGTCAGAATGAAGATGGTCTCTCGATATAGCACAGTTCGATACACTACGGATTCGGATATAAGGCAGGGTCAGACGTTGGTCCCATTTTTATTTTTGTTATTTACCTGTACTATTGTATAAGGCGCGGTATGTCATGGACCCCAACTTTAGCGTTATATTGAGGAGACACTGTACCTCTACTCTCGCTTGTCTTGGCTCAAAATTTGAGCAATTCTGGTTATAAATATCAGCATTAAAAGTAAAAAGCAGCGATCAAAACTTACTTTAAAACTTACTAACACAATAACAGATAACAAATGTTATGAATTTCTACTCGCCTTTAGGATATACCTAAACAAAGTGTGTGTGCTATCTTAAGTATTGGGAGAAATGGCCTGGGCTAGCGGACTAGTTCATTTTGATTGGTGAAAATGGGTAATTCTGAAACAGTTATGGTGGCAGCCACTTGTTGATTTCACACACGACTTATCAATACATTTTTATGAAGCACAATTACCGATACTTTTACTTGCATGTTATTGGAGCCCATGACAGATATCATGAATAAAATGTTTGTTTCTAGGACAAGACATGTTTATAAAGATTTCACAACCAGAAAGAAATATTTTGAATATGTCTATGTTGTAATGTATCTGATGAAAAAAGGTAATTGCAAATTCTGAATAAGGAATTATTGTGTATGTTATGAAAGGAATGTTTATTTTCAATTCACCTTTACAAATATCCTATATCAAATTCCATAGTGTTGCCTTAAGCATGTCCTTGCTGGGTTTTATTTTGTATTATAAAGCTCTGCTACCATATTGGACATTAGGGAAACTTTAATTGCCTGCAGCAGGAAGGTGGTTAATGAACACAACACACCAACAGGGTATCCCTTGAGCATGGTTCCTGACAAGCTTTGTATCATGTCAAATTGCACATGACAACTTTGCCTTAGGATAAATTCTCTGGAGACAAGTTTATGCATGACCTACAAGTGGATCCGAGGTCAAGGTCTTTAGGATTGTGTTCACAAAGGGTGTGGAAAGTTGTAGGACAACAATGCTTAAGAATGTTGCTTTTCTTACCAACTGGGTGTATTCATAGATCTATCAAATCTGACGAAAGATCAGAAAGTTCAAAATCTCTGGGTGGTGGGCAACATTCATCATCAAGAGATACCTGAATGACACATCTAAAACCTTGCTAACCAGCCACCTCAGATTCTGTGCAGACAGTCTTTTGTTTGGCAGTGTAGGGTCTATAAATACATGTTTTTTATAGTAAGTTGTAGTTAATGTATATTCCAACACAGTGTCCAGTTCTGAATCTATTGTTCTAGGTATCTTTTCACATAGCTCTCTTATCCACAAAGAGACTATAGCACTCTCTTAGCAGTGCATTAGCTATCAGCAAAGAGAGCGCTATGGCCTCTTAGTGGATAAGATTTAGCTTCATGAAAATATACCCTGTATTGTTTGTCCATAACTATTCTATTTGAAATCAATATTCTAACATCAATAAAAAAAAATTTTCCAATCAGTCAATGTCTATGACATTGAATTGTTATTGTGTTGCATGTATCTACCACAAAATAGTGGTTTGAGATGTGTCCAGGGCCCCCCACCCACCTTTCACAAAGTGATGGTAGCACTACAAGAGTCGTAAACTCCTATACGTTTAGATGATGTTACGACTCTCGTAGGGTTACTATTGTTGTGTGGAACATGACCCTACGTTTGTATGACGTTACAACCCTCCATGGAACATGGCCATACGTTTGTATAGGGTTATGATTGTTGTGTGGAACATGACCCAGGGTATGTTACTGTTGCATGCCTACTGAAATCTTGTCTGTATAATAGTTGCCAGTGTTCAATTTTTAATGTTTTGCTAATATTACCTAGAGGTATATTTTGTGGGGTGGCCAACAATATTAAATCAGTTCGAAGGGTTCACAACTAACACTGTCCCGCTCGCCCAGACAATATTTCTCCCAATGCTAAAGGTATTCATAAAGAAATTCATAACATAAATGTTATTTGTATCACTATTCAGACGAGTGAGTTTTAGAGTTAGTTGCTATCCCTGGTTTGCATTCCAGTATATGTGTGTGATGTGTTGATGACACCTATAGTGTAAAAGTCAAACTTTACAAATATAGGCATATATGAACATTTAGGAAACTTATTTTTATAACATTAAGATAACCTAGTAAAGAGATGACTTTCCGGTATGGCTACAATAATTATATGATGCAATGTCTGAACTTTTACAGCTGGGTTCTCATGGATGGTTGGATTTCATCAAATCCATTCTCTCTAAGTTTTACTACATAACACTAGTTCCCCACGTGTTGCAGATCTCCATGCAAACTTACAAGCTGGTCTACCAGTGAAATAGCTCAAAGTCCAAGGGCAAAAGTTTGATGTAATACATTATGGAGTGGATTATGAACTATTGCCATGTAGTGATACCCACTCATTAGGTATCGATTGTGAGATGTTACTGCATTTGTAGGTCAGCAGTTCAGATCTTGTGGATAAATAGAGGAATCCAGAATGTTTGGTAATGATCTAAAGCATTTTGATGTATTTTTAATGCAAAAATCGCTAGTTGTGTACCACACTACCCCTAAGATGTCTGGGAGTGTTATTTTTGAATGACCTTTGCGTGTTCGGTGTAGTTGTAAATCTATAACTACATTTTTATAACATTAACACGGATGATATTAAATACATATAGTAAAATATGGAGAAATTTATTGGAGACTCAAGATATGTATACACAGTGATATAATACTTGCTACATTTCTGTAATTTTCTGTTTAACCTTACCTGGATTATATACACACATTCTGCAATCATGTAAGTATATTTATGATGGAAAATACTGCCAAAATGTGGTAGAAAAGCTCAATCTTAAACTTCCATCCATTTTGAAAGAAGAAAAAATGGCATTTTCTGCTTTGAGATGGCCCCTGGTTGTTATCAGGCCAACAGCAGCTGTAAACATTCCCTGTGAATACCTCAAGAAAGGAGGTCAGGTCCTGCTTTGCATACATGTACAGAAAGCTGGCAGTCAACTATATTGGGTGATGATGGAATACTAGCAGCAAAGTAATAAATAATTAGGGTTCAAATTTTCCTTGATAAATGTTTTAATCTAATTTATGGAAAGTGGTAGAACAGGTTTATGAAAATGTTGAATAAGGAAGGGTTTCCAGGGTGTGTAAGTGTTAAAAATAGTGTTACTATATTTACAACAAGATTGATTTTTATGTTAATGTGTGTATACATACATGCATGCATATATACAGTGCCCCCTCGATATAAGGCTGTTTGATACAGAGCGGATTCGGATATAAGGCTGGGTCAGATGTGGACCCCATTTTTATTTTTTGTTATTTACCTGCACTATTATATAAGGTTGGTACTATAAGGCTGGGGGTATATCATGGACCCCAAATACAGCCTTATATAGAGGGACACTGTACATACACAATTTGTATATCACCCTATTATAAAAACACCCTAGGTAACACACTTATGTCATGTTTTTGATTGCAGTCCCACTCAATTAATGAATAATATTGCAGAATTCATTTTTATGCTTAATACGTGTGTACAACAATTATGATTTGTATATAGCAGTGGCTTGTTTGATGAACTACCTGATTTATTCTCGCTAGATCTTCATGTTTCTTTACCAACTTCTCAAGTAACACCACGAAAACATACATTGACCCTCACATACAATGACCCATATTTCACATTTCCATATCAACTCTGAACAATTTCTAAATAATGTACGAACAACTACTGAATTTAGTATCTCTTAGCATTTCCATATCAACATCTCAAGTCAACCCACAAAAATGTCACTAACGCAGTGATAGGAACTAACTTTGAAACGTACTCGCCAAATGTTGTGAATTTCTACTTGACTTTAGGATACCTCTACTCTAGCATTGGGAGAAATGGGCAAGTGTTAAATGCAAACACTGCTAACCATCTCCAAACGGACCCTCAAAACATTTCCGAACTTGGTAGTGATTAGGGTGATTAATGCTGCCACCTACCAGAATACGAGCAGGTCGGAAAAATGGGAATGCCTCAGCACCTCAGATAGGGAAAGTGGGAGGACATCGTTCAAGTATATATTCTGCTACGAGTCCAATTACGTACATTCTGTTGCTTATTCTATTCTACGACGTCTATACAAACCCCTTGTTAGTTTCAAGTTCTATTATTAAGTTAATTGTATATTCTGAATTTCATATGGCGGCTGAATGTCCGCTATTTAAATGATCAAGGGAACGGCCTCAATCTCCAGCAGGTTTCTAATTACCTCGGCTAATTAGATGAATAACCAATAATCAAGACCTGGGCTAATTATATCAACAACATGCATGCACCATAGAACAAGACTCATGTTTACTTAGGCACAGCAGCTGGTTTTGCACAATTGCCATTTTGGAGAAGGTTAACACAGAGACAGACTTTGTACAAAAGGTGATGCGGCTCGCTGACGATGCAGATTTTGAAGTGTTTGATATTTGTTAGATGTTTTTTTTTGTGTAAAATCTTGCAGGCTACCCAAGTTTCAGATTTCTCTGGCTCGGTGCATGGTATGATTCGCATGAAATGTTGCGTTAATAAGTTAACGTCACCATTAACATGATTTACTGATGTAATATTTGTGGTAAGCTTCAAACACTGTTCATGACACTTCCAGGCAGTCGATAAACCGGCTGACTATAAAGCTCAAGTTTTTCACTTTGAATCCTGCCTGGTATATTTTGTCCACAAAGGAGGTCTGTTCCAATAGGCTGGGAAGATATACTGGTGTAATGTTCTATGTGGCACAGACATGCATATTGTTCTTTTGTTATCTTTGGTTCATCTACACCAGCTATTGTTTGTATGGCTTCCTATTGCACCTAGAACACCTAATTGTTGCGTGATTTCTTCTTATCGTCAACAATTTGCTGAGAGATAATTGCTTTTCTCACACAATCTAGACCTTAATTTTAGACTTCACTGCCTTTTGCCGTAACTTAATGTTAAACCATTGTTGATGGTCATCTATGATCGGCAGTCGATTAACATGTTAGGATACTCTTCTACTCAATTATCATTACTTTATTATCCAGAAAATGTTATTCAGCAATATCTACCATATTGGCTAGTTCATCGTACGTCTCCATTAAACAAACGTATCAGAAATGGTGACCTACATTTCCCAATCCTTTGTCACATTTGCAGGTTTATCTATCGACCAACTGGAGGCAAGTTGCACTCTACTTAAAACCTTTATCTTCCATTGTCATGTCTTGCTAATTTAAATGTTTACCATTGGTGCCCAGCCACTGTTAATAAACATAGCAGTAAAGTGCTGTAGAAGCTGCTTGCCAGACTCAGCGTGTTGAAAGGAAGGCATTCAAAAGCGCATTCTTCAGACCCGTGGTAGTAGGTATGTTGTAAACATCTCACTTACACCTGGCTAGAGGTCTGTGTTCCGAAGAGCCACCTTCACTTGCCCATACAGGGTTTGCCCAATTGGAAGTTCAGACCATCTGCAGTTGCCCTGCCATGTGGATCAGGGGTTCCCACTTGTTCTAGGTAAACACTAGACCCTGTTCCTTGAATGGAACGCCTTCCACATAGTCAAAATTGCATTAACATTCCTTCCCTATTTTCCTCCCTCCATTTGTGCCATGTCTACCATCCAGCCTTATTTATCTTGGGCCAAAAGTTTTGTGTTTATGTTTGACGGTGCAGAGTTCATTGGTCAGAAGGTATGCTGTCTGTCCAGTACTCTACACAAAAACGTGATGACCATGTGTGGAATTCTACACGGTTAATGGGCGATCAGCGGTCATCAAATTTACATCAATTGATTAAATTATCCATGTGTTCGTAGCAAGAGGGCATTAGTATTTTATCCTTTCCATACAATGTCCTTTGGTCATATATGGCCTTGGGACGCGCTTTCTTGCTCTACGACTGGATGAAGAATGAAAAAGGCTTTCATTTCATTTCGTCTTTTTTTTCCTCATTGTATTTGTGCCTGTGGTCTGTCAGACTGTCAATCACCGGTGCAGTTCATTAACCTCTGATTTCGATGTGATATTCACCCGATATTCAGAGGCTTTTCCATTATCCAATTAGCGAAGAATCACCTGGGCTTTGACCTTGGCTCTTCAAGGACAGGATGGCTCGCAACAGCTGTATGTGGTCAACTTCATTACTCGGATGAAATGGATAATATATTATTGGTAGTTACTGGTGACAGCTTTTGAATATGTTGACGTACTTTAGCTTTTCGCTGGCTGTAGTGTGACTGATATTTCTGCACGTTTACAATACATTTTTACTTTTGGATGCCCAGCAAAGTATTGTTGTGTATGTCCTTCCTACTTCCTTATTACAGAAGTGTTACGTGTACCAAAAAGGTCATAGATTTAAAAAAATAAATTAATTTAGCCAAATAGAGAAAGATTTAAAAAGTATTCAATTGACAATTTCAATGAATTTTACTAGTTAGCAGACATTTAAGTTATTCAATGGAAAATTAAAGTAAAATACACTTTAAAATATTTATATTTTAGCATTATACCTAGACTACTTAGCTTTGTTTACCATGCATTTATTTCTTTTATATTTATATACATGCAGTTATGAATATTAAATATAAAATGTCCACAATAGTTTTCCACATTTTCAGCTATACCACTGGATACGAATAACTTTGGAAATCCATGTCATTGAATACCATTAGTGAGATACAAAATCACCAGTCTTGACATATTTCACATTCCTCTATATGCCTTGAGGATATGTTCTCAATTTTACATCACATGACACAGTATCCAACCACCACTACTAACATGATGCAACATCTGCGTATAACATTGATGGGCTTTCCTGCAGTTATTCAAACAGTAAACCTGATTTGCCTGCTGTAGATTACAAAAACGTGGGAGACCCCAGCCAACAACATGCCAAACCAAGAATGATGAACCCCTAACAGCATGCCAATCTGAGAATTATTGAACCGTGGCCAACTCTCCACCACCACCACCACCACAACCACCACAACCACAACCACCCACCCCCATTACTTGACAACACTGCTCGTTAGGGAAGGTCCTCCGAAGTCAAATTTGTAATGATAGAAAAGGATTCACACTGCACACTGCACTTGATGATGGATTAATATGGCTACCACTGCGACCTTAGTGTGTATCAAATTATCGGGAAATTTACTATGGAAATGCTTCACTGCTATGTTGACCCAAATATGTTTTATTTTTAGCCACATCCATGCAGAATTAATATTAACAAGACGTTCTTCATAAATACAGATGTTTGTTTTTGTAAGAAAAGAAAAACGTTCTTTCAATTGTTCACTACGTCTTTCAAAATGTAAGTCAGCATTTATAATGAAGTGCATTTCTGTTGCGTTAGATCGTGTTTATTATTGAACCCTGATCTGGAAGTCAGTCTGTTAGAGTCAGACTGGAAGGAAGTGATCAAATCCGTTTGAAACACAGCCTGGTATGGTTTTCTAGTAACATGAGCAATGAATGAAAGGTCACCGGTCTATGTTCACCTACACAACCAAACCTAAGAAGCAGACTACTTCCAAGTAGTGATCTTATCACTTGCATTTATGCAATGAAATATATTTCCACAATATTAATATAGGTACCGTATATTGGTTCATTTCCAGGAATGCCAACATGAATAATAACAAAATCTTACTGTTTTTAAATTTACAGGACATCATATTCCAATAGAAAATTATTAATATGTATTTCCTGTGGATAATTATGCCGTAGTGGTACAGTAATTTGATCTGTTTATGTTGCTGACCAAGGCTTCTTATAGAAAAACGTATTCTTCAACATGTGTTTCACCTTGGGTACTGCTGCCAGAAAATTCAGTGGAATGCTATTTAGCGGTTATTTTTGGATGCAGCAACATATTCTCCTCCCATCCACCCATCCCCCATTTCTGTGTTTCCCACGCTCGTGGGCATGCTATCTTATGATGTGAAGTGATGTTCAGTTAATAATTCCCTGCAGAGGTACTTGACAAATGTATACTTTTCTGTCTGGCAGATCCTGCTATCTTGGAGGTTCATCAAGCCATCTTGAGGATGTGCAGAACAGACATCACTAGGGGTGTACTGTTGCGTCTTTAGTTTCCAATTCCAACTAACTGTTGATGGCTTGATCGTGTGGATGCCCAAATAAAAAATAAAAATAAAATATTTTTTTTAAATTATAGATTAGAATACTGTAGAAACAGGGTATCCAGAAACGGATGTATCATACATAAAATTCTAGGTGTTTGAATAGATTCGTTCAGAGCAATGCACACACAGGAATGGGTTTACAGGCTGCATTGTAATCTAATCTTGTGGAAAGTATCTTCCCCCCTGAGTTTCCCAACATATGGTTATCTGTTGAACTGTTGCACTGACCAAGACTACAAACTTACTAAAGCTTATCATCATAGAAGTTAATCAGGTTAAATATTGACGATGTTAGATGTTTTTGTATTCTGACTTCTACTTGTTGTAGTCTTACTTTTGGTGTCATCATGTATGAGTGAAATATTCCAACTGTGATGTAAAATGGTCCTACAGTCCTGCTCATAGTCCTACATTGTCCTACAATGTCCTGCTCATAGTCCTACAATGTCCTGTTCATAGTCCTACAATATCTTCATCATAGTCCTATATTGTTGTGTTCATGGTCCTACATTGTCCTGCTCAATCTTATGCAATGTCCTCATGGTCCTACAATGTCCTGTTCATAGTCCTACATGTCCTGTTCATAGTCCTACAATGTCCTGCTCATAGTCCTACAATGTCCTGTTAATGTTCCTACAATTTCCTCATCATAGTCCTATATTGTTGTGTTCATGGTCCTACATTGTCCTGCTCAATGTTATGCAATGTCCTCATGGGCTTACAATGTCCTGCTCATGGTCCTAATGTGTTCATGGTCCTACATTGACCTGTTCATGGTTCTATACTGTCCTCAATGTTATACCATGTCCTGCTCACAGTCCTACAATACATTATCCTTATCTGGTCCTAATCACGAAGTAAACTCAATAAAATTAATTTAGGGCCAGTAGCCCTTTTGGACATATAAATTTAGTTTTATATTATTTTAACACAGCAGAATTTCCAAATATCTACAGGCTCCAGGTACACTTCAATACCTTGTAGACATGTTGGAAGATTTTAAGTACATACATGTACCAGTATTGCTTAACGTCGCAGAAGGAATACACATTGGTTGGAAGAAGAATTGCACCAGATTCCTCAACCCTAGTTGCAAAATTTTGTAGAAAGTTTACCCCACAAAATATCTTCTGGCCCTAATAGTTTATGTTGTCGAATATACATTGACCACTAACTCAATGATTACAAATGCCAACACTGAACTAATCCCACAATTCTAACCAAATCCAAATATACCCTTTTTGATTTTTCAATGTGCCTAGACCAAACACCATCAACAGCTGATATCTGTCTAAATATTTATAAACAAAAGTAATAGTATTTTGGCATTCAATTGTTGAAAGAACACCAAAGGAAATTATCCGTCGATATGTACGTTCAGAATGTACTTTTAGGTCCTTTCAGGAGTCTAGCTAGCCATGTTGCTTACTCCGTGTCCCAAAAATAAAGTATTCCCAGGTTATATGCCTGTCTGCCTCTCCGTGATCAATATGATGAAAACGGGTTTTGCTGGAGACCATCGATCCAACAACCATGGAAAATGGGAAGGGGACCTCCTGCGAACATTGCTTCAAACTGCATGAATAGTCCATTTAATGTGGAGAGGAGTAGTGGAAAGACATTACACTTTTCAGAGTCATTCAGAGGCCACATTGTGTGCTGTAGAGCATTTTACTTTCAGTCAAGGGTGCTGCATTTACCTCTCGATGATAAATTGCATTGCATGTTGTGAAATTTCATGCCAAGCCTCCTACTAGTACCGGCCATTGCATTACAAATACACAACGGTACGCTTAGGACATGAACACTATAAATAGGCGTCTAATGGAGATGGAACGATCGACCCCGAATTGTAGGTGGTAGTTGGAGGCTTCTGAATTATTAAGATATACACGTTTCACTTTCAGTTGGATAATTAACGAGTTAACTTATGTTTTGTTTTTATTTTCGAGTATGAATGTAAATTTCATGGGGATTTTCAGGTTTCTGTCGGCACTGAATTCGTCTTAAACAATTTGAAATATCGATGCAAATAAATTACATGATTATGATAAAATCATACCAGCTGTCATGTGCCTTAGAAAGTGATGTCATCTTGATGTTTTTTCCATGGTGATTTACAAATACATGTACATGTATCATGGGAATAGGGGATCAAGGAATGCTTTGATAATGTTGATGATTAGTACCGAGTATATTTGTTCTAGTATGCATGAAGCAGCAACAGATGGTTGCTGTGTATTTTGATGAAAATTGTCAGAGCGTAAAATGATTCCTACTGTTTGTCTGTAAGTTCAGATATACAAACTATATGAAACATAACTACATAGCTAGTGATTTTAATTCAGTAACATCTGTAGTGATTTGCCTATTCCAGTAGCTGTTTATGCATGAACTATGGACTACACCGCATTATTATTGTGAGTTCTGTGTCTTCATCATCAGAACAGGAGTTGCCTCCCCTGAGTCACAATAGTGATTGCCTTGTAGTACATACAGAGCGGCTTCCCAAGAGCATTATTGAATGTAGGACTAATCACTAGTGTTGTTTAGTAGAACAAGCATACTTTATTTAACATTTCTGCAGCTATTTTTTTTATTATTATTTGTGTAAAGTTCAGTATGATAGGCCTTCACACTTATTTCTCACTATTTTTGCAGCCCTTTTAATGAAATATTTTGCTGTGTAAAACTGTGGATCACATAACAGTAATGAGCTATTAACACAGAATCATAAATTATTGTTACTATTATTATCGAAATCTTGAAAACAAATTAAAAGTACATTGGGAAAATAGCTAGATATTTTTGTTCATTTACTCTGTTTTGAAACCCATCTTAAAATTTATATGTCATCATTGTGAAAATTATGTTAGTATTTATTAATTTTAGTGTGTAATTAATTACATTGCTGTACACATTTTTGCATGTTTGTATTCAATTTCATAAAATTTCCGTTGCTTACCAGATTTATTTTTATAGCTTTTATAGAACATGCAACAGGTATATTTGTATTTCTAATGTTTAATTACTGCTCAGATAATTTACACACCACATGCTTTCTGTATATTTTTTGTCAATTATGCACAGTTTGATATTCTACTGTGACATAAAACTGGTAGTCGCCTATGGGTGAAATATTCCTGGTGCGACATGAAGCATTAATTCAATCAAAAAAACTTTAGTACTGTACTACACAATTTTGCAATGTTTACGTGGATCATCAGGTTGGTGGTCTATGTAATGATAAAACCCCAGAGAAAATACACCCATGTTTAATATTTTACCAAGTAACTATTAGCATGTTTGCTAACAGTAACATACTCGCTTTACATGCCAAAAATAAACTCTTAAGATTCCGTTTAGATGTTGAGTCATTAATACCCCCCTGTATTCTGTGGCTAGTGTAATGTAACATCCACGCCTAGAGAATGTCTGCTGAAGTGTGTGTGTGTATGTAGGGAGAGACAGGGGGGGCGGGAGTTATCGGTGTAGATAAGACTGCTCTGACTAATGTGGAGATATCATGTTCCCAGGCAATGCACATCATCTTGCCATCACTCTCTCTAGATCTCTACTCTATCCCTGTTCACAGAGCAGGCTGTGGCAGTCTTTTGCTTGTATTAATAGCCCACGACCTTCACCTTCCTCCTAGCAGTGTTTAGAGGCTGATCCACTAGCTGGCTGAGTGACTGACTGCAGCTAGCTGATGGTTGTTGTCTGGAACATTATTATCTAAGTGACGGTGAATACATAACTTTAACATTTCTCGCTCCCCCCCAACCCCCCACAGCATCCATGACCCGCCCTCCTTCCTTGGGTCTTGTGAAAGAGAGATCGATATTGTCAGTTTTATGTCGTCTTTTTCTTTTTTTGCTATTGAGGCACTGCGGATCCGGTTAGTCGTATTTATAAACTCTTTTTATTTCTCCAGGTTCTGGTGGAATTTGATGATTGCGACTGGCAAAAGCGAGAGTGGATTAAAGTGCACGAGGCTTTCCAAGTGTTTTTGGTTGAACATACTCTTGTGTGGGGCGATCGACAAGACCCTTTCAAGCCCCGGAGTCAACTTTCGTGGCCAGCTTTGGTGAGTACTCTTGTTAATGTTAATTTGGATCTCTGATATTTGTGTTACTATCAATTACTGTTGTGACTTGTTCTATGTTGTTATGGTTCAAAATTGGTTAATTAGAAAATAATAATAAATTTTATATGAAATTATTTAATTAATATATATTGTTTGTACAATACTGTATTACATATTTTTTTATTGAAAGTATTATTGAAAATATACATTGTTTTGGAAGTCTTTTTGACGGTTTGTTTTTTCATGTTTTTCCCAACTACTTTGCTAACTGTATTTTACATTTACAAGTTTATTCTGTATATTATCCATCGTACATTTACATGTTTGTTGCCGTGTATGGGTGCAATATTCCTGCCTTCAGCATTATTTTAAATCAAATAAATTTGTAATTTAATGAAATAATTGTAGATTATTCAATTCTAATTTTTAGCAATCTATAACTGCATTACACTAATTTTTATCTTTATGTTATATTATTTGGTATGATCTCTACAATATATTTTGATCATCAATACATGTAAATTATTTACAATTTCTTTGTTAAGTTTTTATTGTTTGTATAGTTTGTGTTCAGGGACATAGCAAGGAACATTTTGTGGGTTTTAATTTTAATTAAATTTAGATTTTAAGTAATAATGGCATTCCCTCCTTCAAGCTCAAGATATGTATACCTGTGATCTGGCTATATATATTAACAATGACAAAAGCTCACTACTTTCGTTTACGAAAAACCCTGAAGTAAAGCTGACAAGACCATTCATTCAGTTATTATCGACTATCTTCGAACTATTCCAGGAATACATATGTTGAAACAAGGTAAAGAAAGTGTGCTGAGTTTTCAGATTGTTGACTGGGTAATGGAACTTGACCAAACAAGAAATGTTTGAACTTTATATTTAATTTAAACTGTATATTAATACATGTCTATATACATGTTTTAGCACTCCTAAAAATAGTATAGAAATATATATGTTATAAAAAAATTAAATATATATTGTTTTTCATACATAATTAATTTTTTTAATATTAAATGTAATAGATGTCTACATAAATGTTTTAACATTCCTAAAAATAGCTTAAAAATAAATATGCATTATTTTTCAGACATTAAATACAAAACGTTAATTCTGATTCTCTTTAAGATCACTAGCATTTTGTTCAAGATACTGCAAAATTAATAGCATATATTGATAAATCACAAGAATGGAACATTGTCTTTTAAAAATACACCCAAAAAAATGGTGATATTAATTTTAATATATATTTTTTAGACAATAAATCTTATTTGTTTGAAACACTTTCCTGAATTTTGTACTCGTACTGCAGTTTTCCAAATTAGCATTCGTTTGACTTTTGGGCCAGCTTGTGAAAAGTTACTTGCCTAGTTGCTTGGAATATTTAACACTGTAATGGTAATATATTTATGTGAAAGATCAGTTCTCCAGCAGTCTAGCTTTACTGCTCTCAGTAGGAGGGATATTTTGAATGGTAGTATTTGGGTGAGAACCAGGTGTGACACAGATTAATTATTCCGACAGCAGTCGAGGTAATATTGCACATGATTTTAATTAATAATAATATTAGCATTGAAATATGTATTAGTCGATATGTATGTGTGATGTGATGAATATTTTAATAAATATCAATGTATGATATAATGTGGCATGTTCATAGAAATATTAGCAATTCCAGCTGAGAGGTGTAGACTTCAATTTGTCATCGCCCTAGCTGCAACATGACACTCGGTATAATAAACGATTTATTCTGGACACAATATGAATACATTTCCGATAGTTTATTATTTTTATAACAAGCCACCTTTTTATTTCTGGTGTACGCTTAATTTCCTCTAGACTCACCTTCCCAATGTTTCCAACACATCCAATCTGAACTGAAAATAAATAAATAAGATAGCCAGCGACAGCGTAGCATCGATCCGATTGATATTTAATGGAAACACTGGCGCGTTGAACCGGGGAAAGTAATGCATGGCAGGCTGGCGCAAAAACCGCATTAGTTAATCATGGCCGAGACAGGTGCCCATTTCCTGAGACAACTATGTCCCTACACTGGGAAGTCCAAACCATTCAGGCGATATCGATCCACAGACATTTTTCCATCGCAGCACTCGTTCCAAGTATTGATTTTTTTTTTTTTGCCTCCCTCCCTCCTGCTAATAATGGTTTCCTGAGGCTGGCAACCCGGTGGCTGATTTATTCCTGAGGGCAGGAGGGATTGGAATGGAATAGATTTGTGGTCATGATGCTGGTTTGTTATTGATGGCCGAACAGACAGCAGTTGTAGGAGCTAGTGGAGTCGGTACTGTGATACATCAGCCCGTTGACTCCAAAAGCTAAGAGGAATCGCATAAGTGTACGTGATAAAAGAGGAAATATTAAAAGTTATTTTTGACTGTTTATTAAATAGTATTTGAAGGATGTCATTCGGTTGGTGGTAATAACTTTTAATGGGTCGTGGTAGCTGAAAAGAAAACAGCTTGAATACAGGTTTTTATTTAGATTATTTTCATATACTGACTGCACCAAAAAGCTTTTAGTAATATAGTGGTATACACATTTGAACAATTTCTGTGGTTATTAGTACATTTCCAATAAATATGACAAACATTTATGCAGTGTACGATATACCGATGTATTTTATTCCACTTTATTCAAATCCCCCAAAGTCACTTTTGTATTCTCATACATTCACACATGCTGATGTACAAATATTTGCATAATAATAATACACCAACAGTGTTTTAACATTCAGTTTGATTATGGATAAAATATTCAAATCCATTGCTTGCCATTATGATTTGAACTTAAATATTCCTGTTGAAAGTAACCTATGCACTCTAGTATAAGGTTTAAAGTTTTAAAACTGAATTTGAATGACAGTTTACATTGAATTATTTTCATGTTGTAATTTATTTTAACCCATTTATAGCATAATTAAATATTCATCGTCACGTACAGGACGGGTGAAGGATTCCCACTGTCACGTAAAACAATGACTGACTCGCTCGCGACATTGAAGTGATGTGTTGGGTTGGGCTTAGTAATCTGTGAATATGCTGAGTTCTACTTGACATAAAGCAAGGTTATTTACTGGCGTCAACCATCATGTATTGGTTTACTTGGGCAGCAAGATTGGTCCACTCTGTACTGTTGATGTGCATCATGTTCTATTTATACTTAAATAATGCATACTTTAAGATTAATATAATGTTTCTACAGTAACTTGCAAACCAAATGTGACAGTTTTGTTATGAAATTAGCAAAAGCAATTCCATTTAAAACAACTGTCAAAAAAGAACATGTGAACTCATTAACAAATGTTCATATTCTTCCTAAAGTAAATTGAATTAAAATACCACAATTGTTATGTCTTGCTTGAATATGTGTACTAATAATGTTTATGCATCATACGCCACATATGATGGAGGGTAATGTTCAGTGTGTATGCCACAGGTGGTGGTGTTTGCCTGGCTAATAATTAACATTATTGGTTTCTGGGGTCAGTTGGAACTACTTTGACATTCCTCATTCATGTTATTCCCCATGTCAATTTCACTAAATTATTGACATTACTTCCCAATAGCTTCCATTTGGAGATTTGCCTATAGATATTATAAAAATGTTGTTTTGTTTGTTGAACAGTTTCATTGATCATAATACCGTATATTCTCTATTAATACGATCAGGAGAAAATAATTAAATTTGCGGCTGTACGAATTATTAGAAAATAC
>JAUTBQ010161590.1:0-12643 GCA_032361185.1 Lepetodrilus ovalis | reverse complement strand
TATACCTGTAACTGCTCTTTTTCCTCCTGTTCTGTCTTTTTAATTGATCTCTTCGAGTAATGAAATTAGTTTTTTAGTGTCTGATTGTTTTAATGTCCAGGAATCCCACGCGCCATATTTACTTTGATAGCCAAATATATATCGTAATCCTACCCATGCTCTTTTAAACCATGAGCGATGTTGATATAAATATATCTCAGCATACAATTCTGATTCTTCCCTGTTGAGTGTAAAACGTAAAGTGTGTTCAGCTGATCCACATTCGCAGTCAAAATAATATGTTCCATCAAGCATAATCTTCACTCATAATTCTTTAAGATCGACCTCTATCGTATCCTGATCCTCGCGTTCCCGGACAAGTTCGGCGAGTTGTAGGTCTTCGATCAAATCTGCGAATTTTTCTGGATTTTCAAGGACGGCCTGTAATCCTCTTTCTTTGGTTAGTTCCTGTAAGGTTTGTTCCAGGGATTCTCTTTTCACCCTGGTATCCACAGTAGCCTGCTGTAAACGTTCTCTGACAATTTGCTTTAATATCACTAAATCTAACCTGAATATCTGTTACTATGAGAATGTTTAACCCCCTGCCTGTCAGATTAGATACTCTATAGGGCATCTCCTATTGCCTCCAGCATGGAGAGGGTTAAAGTAACTGACCGATACGTAGATCTACTCTGTCACGTCTTGTGTACGACATCCGTCACGGGTATTAGCACCACAGTGCTTCAAGATTCTACAAAGGAAACTGCTTCTGAATGTACATGGTATACTATTCAGACATGGCAGACCATTTGAGGAAACACAACACAGATATAATGGACTGGTCCAGCCAGTGTTAATCTCTTATTAAAGGTACGCTATCACATTAGTTGTCTGAACTGAACAATCACATTGCCTATACATGCTTGAAATACAACTTGTACAAACAAATACTTTATTCAACCAACTATATATTTCCCATGTCCCAGATATTATCCATTATTTCAGATATAATATGTGAATAATTGCTAAGTAGTAATAAATATCAAAGATTGATGTGTCAAGTAATTGTACATACTGGTAGTGTATAAAGATTCAACCACCATGGCTGGCGTTTGTCCACAGATAATAAATATTCTTGAAGATATCCTTCATGCAACTGCACCTAATTATTTCATAAGATATGGTAAGCATAACAAAGATGATTATGTATTCATTAGATCAACACCCAATGAGCATTAAAATAAATCTTGAATAATATCTAAAATTATTACAATATAACAAACCTTTAACTTTGAGCGTCGTCTCCGAAATCTACGGAATTTCTTCTGACATCGATATTTAGCCATCAGAAGATCGGTCAGTGAAGAATTCATTTTGGGGTGGGCGAAACTACTCTAAATTTCACAATACCTTAAATAAATATATCAAGATTCTTCACAATACACCACATAACCTTTTGGACAACATCTCCAAATGAGCTACATGATACAATTGCACTCCAAACTTGATTAGCCGAAAAATGACTGGCATCTACAGAAAATGCTGGATTGAACAATTTCCATTGATTGAACAGACCAATAAAACCTATACTTAGGATACTGTCACAGTGCTAAATTTAACATTTTTGAACCCATAAACACAGACACATAGCAAGCAAGGACTGGCTACACTAATAAAAGGACACTGTGACGATTAAAACCCTCCATAAATATCAAGACAAACTCCCTAAGGCAGATTCCAGTAGCCCAGATACATCCTTCACTAGAGCGGAGAAACACTGAAACAGGGGTTTCCAGCGAAATTTACTATGAAATGGCAAGTTTATCATAGTGCATTGTTTATTACTTTATAGAATAAAATAAGATGCTTGGAAATTATTCGTTCTCACATATATTTTATTTTAGAATATAAATACGATGCTCAAAAGTATCTTGGTGCACTTTCTTAAAGGCATACAATCACGGTTTGTTGACATATTTGATTGTGATTTATGAAAGAAAAATATCACTGAGTGGCAGATAGTGCACACATACGAGCCTTTAGACTTTAAACAATACATTTACAATTCTTTCTTCTAATAGATATGCAAACATTTACTCTACTACTGTATTATCTGTGTTTGGTCAAGATCATCGTTGTCAGCTGAGGATAATTTTTACCTCCTTACGCTAAATACAACACAACGAATGAGAGCACTTGTTCACCAACACCACTAGCTTTCCTGGGAATATTTCCCTGTGTTTTGTGTTTGTGCGCACACGTGGTATAATGAAAGGCAAACTGAGGTGTGTGGGACTTCACAGAGGTGCAACTCTTCAAACTTTCAGGTGCAAACATGACAGGCAAACTGAAACTAAATAGCTCGAGAAAAAAATAAAAAAATAAAAATACATTTGACTTCCTTTCAGATTTGTATACAAATTTGTATCAAGTACATGTTTAGAATGTTATTGTATATCAGCTTAATGACCTTGTGATATGTATCATAATTATATTTTTATAGAAATATTAAACCTGAATTTTAAAAAGACCAATTGATTTTGTATGTGACTTTTGTTTATTCTTCAATTACCCTTGGACAGCTTTGTAAAGACTTATTTATACTTTACTGACAAGGACATGTTTCAGGTCTTCACGAAAAAACTCATCCTAACGGGAATTGACATAAACCCTTTCAAACACCTGCAGCTTTAAATACTAACTCACCTTATCACATAACCAAAAAGTGCATTCACTTGCAGACTGAGATTTAGCCATTGGCATTAAATAAAACGCTAACAGACAACAACGCTATAATTTGTCGAGTAAACTTGTCCTGTGACAAGTGGCAACTCTTTGACCTATACGATACCCAGTCAGTTGATTTGATTCAATGAAACAAACTACTGCTGATAATGATGAAGTGTATTCGCCAGCTCTGCAAATAACTACGTCACACAGCAGTACCCATATACAGCCATTAACATCACTTTTGATATGGCCCCTGTCATGGACAATTAATATATCTAGAGATAAACATACACCTGCGAGGTGGCAAGTCTCTATCAGATAATATAGTATATGCAGGCTACTTTGAATGGGAGTCAATCTATCAACACTAACCTAAAACAGATACAACTTTTATGAGACAAACTGCCTCTACTTCAAAGATTTAGGATGAGCAGATGAGGAACTTGATAAATTATGTAATGAAATAACAATAAAAAATAAATTTCATTAAGTATTATTTGTTTTGTGAATCATATGGAGGATGAATCTAACATGTATGGGGTTAAAGATTATCTGTATTGAACTTATTTAATCTTTTTTATCATAAAGGTTGATCACATTGAAGTATGGTAGCTATCTATTTTATAAATAAGTGGACTATGAAGCACACTATACTCGCGGTGTACACACATCAGCTACAGTGGTGGCTGCTCCCTTATGTAGGCTCAGGATATGGGAATCATATCATATACACTATCCACGTCTATCGTACTCACTTTCAGTACGTAAATATATTCCAGATGAAATAGTTTGAGAATATAAAATAAAAATCCAAGAAAGTATTGTTAGTATCCAATACTGATGCCATGCACTGGAGGTTGACATGAGCTGAATTATAGAAAATGTTATTGTTATTTTCCTTATGATTCCTCCTAGCACATATTTCAAACTGACATGATTTTTAAAAAAAGGACTGACATGATTAAAAATAAAGGAAGAAAAAAATGTCTATGAACTAAGAATGATTGTTACTTCTACATGCTTCATGCTTCCTCCTGGCATATATTTCTAACTGACATGATAAAAAGAGAAGGCGAAAGGTGATCTCTTTGTCTGACACACAACTGTTTTGAAATATTTCTGGCCAATATTCCTGGTATCTGGTAAATATTCGCATGACTTCCTGTTTATGGTTTCGCCATATTTAAACACATTGTATAATGTTAACAGGAAGAGTAGCCATCAAGTCATTTTCGGAAAATGTTGGAGAATATAATTGAAAGCGACAATCGTAAATCACTCAGATGGATATCAAAATGACATAGCAATGTCAGTACAGCAAGAGAAATAAATTGATGGCAAGGTACAAAATCTCTCAAGACAAGCTTTCCAATGGGCAAGAAAAAAAATTGCATAAATATGGACCTTTGTAATGGGGAAATAACATACAATATATGCATTAAAGCTTTGGGGGATGAATATTTGTATCTTTATTTATCACATTAACATTACCAACGATATCATAATATGCAATGTCTGCATTATTTAATAATTAGTGCAGATTTTTAACACATTTCAGTAATATAATATGCTTTGCTCCCATTATTAATAAAACAATTTTCACTTTTTACTCTTCACTTTCACAAAACACTTTTCTAACTAAAAAGGATCTACGGTACTCTCATCGTTTGCATTTGCTAGCTTTCTAACTAATAAAGTAAGTGCCACGATGAAGCATATATTTACAAGCACGGTGGGATGCAATGAGGAAAAGACATAAATGTGCATCTGTTGTACACATGTGCAGCAGACTTGTCTTAGCTGAATGACACTGTAGCTTAAACAGACAATTCCATTTTTTCTTTAAACATTAAGATTTCAAAACATCAACCCATTGCTTAACATGATTAATTTGTTAACTCAAATAAACCTTTTATGAACCACTATAAAATGTATCCATCCTATACTACCAATAAAATCGGGGTTACAATCTCATCTACTGAAGCTGTCAACAGTACCTATAGCCTGTATACAAGGTATACACCACCAGAACATTGAGCAGCTGAATATTTACCTTAAATTTGGAAGGCAGGTAACTTATTCTCTTGGTTAGCCGTCTTCGACTCCCTGAAGAGGATGGGTTCCTCTGGGGGGTAAAACTTTGGGGTGGGGTCCCCTTGGAGTTGGAGGGGTCCATAATGCTATCCGTGAACCCAGGCTTTAAAGGGAGTCATAGAGGTAAAACAGTTGTATACAGCATACCAGCTATAGTGGGACAGTTCATGTTTCCGAAACAGGGGTGACAGGTTCATGGCCTAGTGTGATTCCTGCCTTCAACTGTTGTCTATTCTGGGGACAGTGATTCCAGTTACAAATTTATGCTTCCGATTTATATTATACATGCAGTGTTGTAAGAATAGAACACAATGTTTATTAATAGTATTTGAATACAGAAATGTACTATTAATCATACTGTCAATACGATTACATTACGCTATACTAATTCTGATTCACATTTTAGATATGCATTCATACCAGACCTATTATTAGTATCTTGTAACCGAAATTATACCAGCAAAACTTAAGATAAAAGATATTATCTGAGAATTTAACCTATGATAATGCCGTGAAGTAGCCACAATGTGTTTGTTAATCCTATATTTAATCCTATAAAATACAAAGCTTTATATGTAATCCTCTCAAATATCCTAAACCTAAGCCTACTGTCATGTTCATCTTTTAGTAGGAAAAAAACCCAACATGCATCAGTACACCATGAAACCAAAATCTAACATATTTAATTTTAAACATTTTCGGTGACAGTGGCTGAACAACTGCTACAAATTGTCAGCAAAAAAATTTTAATTGACAATTTTCTTGTCCTTTTTAAAAATTGATATTACCTACCGGTAATTTACTTAGTATTTCATATATCATAAAGAAATAAATGATGCAGCTATTAATTCATTATTAAATAAAACGAATAGTTAAACACCTATTTAATAATTTAATGCTATTCCATGACATATTTATTATTTATTTGATTTACCATTTCATTTAGCTTTTGTTCAATCCATCATGGAATTCTCCTGAAAGTCTGATATCACAGCATTGTAACTTTATTCAGTAGAAATGGACATAAAACTGCCACCTCCTTTCACTATATACACTGTATCCTTTGTGGCTTTCGAACACAATGAACACTAAGAACTACTTGTATATCTGATTAACCTTTTATCTACTGGAGGTAAATGGAGCAGACCAGTATACACCAGCACTGTGGTAATTCACCTGTGAGAGGGTTAACAGAAATAATGGATTCTTTCCTTACAGGCATTGAGAGTAGAGCTTCTGTTTTTAAAATCTCTTAATATTACGGTAAGCGAGATAATCAGATAACATTATTGCACAAACAAACAGTATTCAACTATCATACTGGATTGTATTACAGTATTAATTACAGTAGTAATACTAATAATAGTTCATCATTTTAAAGAATATATTATCAATTGATCTTGGTCATTAACAATTGCTCTTAGTCATTATTAAATTGTCTATCAGTATAAACATCAATTGTCTAATTCAATATGTTGCTCATTTATATACTTTCAAAGAAAGTAAGTACTGGTACAATATCTATTTTAATGTACATTTCCCCCATCCCCTCTTTAAAAAAGAAAGGTATAAATTCCTGTTTCTTCTCAAGTGTAAAATTTATTCAAACATGTTCAAAAGGTGACATGTCGTCTAAGGTACTCTGTGTAAACACTGGTGTCATGACAGCCATCCCTTATGTCATCTACACAATAGAGTGCGTCACCTTGGAACATTCCATTCTGAATTATATACTAACACACATAAAGGACATATTCATGCTTCACAGCTTTGTATGAACAAGTGTACATATCTCATATTATATAATAACATACCATATGTGATATTGATGTGTGTGCAATCAACGATGATGGCTCTTTGACTGACAGCTCAGATCGGAAATTAACAACTGTTGAGGAAATATGTCTTCTATGTATTTTGTTAGTGATAAATGATATAAACAAGTAAATTTAATGACAGGAAACTTATAAACATCTCGTCTTCAATTAACATGGACATTTTAGCCTGATATGAATGTGGGAATATTTCTGATCATTCAATAATATCAGCCATATGGGTGTAATATTCAAGCTGCGATGGATAGCAATAATTCAATCAAATTAATAATATCAATATTTTATAATATTATCACTACCGGTAAATCAATGGCAATAATTTTTATAACAAAAATACGATTTTTTAATTGAGTTTTATTTGTGTCATCAAAACAAATATAAATGATGATTTTATATTTTAGTTTGTGCAGCAACTATGTTATCATTGAGTTTTATTTGTGTCATCAAAACAAATATAATTGCCCTACAAATGCTATAGATTTGTGTTGCCTATTATCCCATGTAATTGGAATGGTCTGTTATCAGTTTACAACAGACCCACCTATTGTTGTAGTGCCATGATCGGGTTACCTACCTACCAACAACAGACAAGCATGGCCTTAGCATGGTCAGTATCTGGTCAGTATCTGGTCAATACAGCCCTGGACAGGTGGTGCTCGGACAAACTGACCTCTACAGTCACAATATTGACCAGTGTCCTGAGAGAGTGACGGACAGTTCAGTCCTCTCTCGGCAGCAAATGAAATGGACAATAGCCTCTCTGTCCATGTCATTGTTTGTTTACAAATAAACAAGTACACGTCTAATCAAAGCATTTCATGACGTATTATGGAATTTAATTAATAGCCATCACAAAAGTAAAGATTCTGCATGTAATGGGTGTTATAGCATACACAGTCTTCATGATGGAATTTTAGTAAGTGTCGAGTTGAATAAAGTTAATGTTTGGGAATTCATGTTCTAAATTAAATTTGAGAATTTTCCAAGATATGTCATTCTATAAATAAATGGAATTAATTATACAAGAAAGACAATCTGTTTTAAAATTGTAAATGAAAATGTCTATGCTGCAACTTAAGAGCATTTCTAGACAACTATTTGAGACATTAAACATTTAGGCTTATTTACACCATATTCTATTAACAATGCATAGATGTAGTATTTTCATGCCATATACTATTTGGAATATGAAACACATTGCACTGTATTTTTAAGTAATTAACCAAATACCATAAATATATAATTTGATGAGACATTTTTAAGAAAATATTTTCCAGAATTTATGCATTATGTTCACTGATATTGCACACACACATGCATGCATGTAGCACTCACAAGGGGAGAATGTAAAGTGATACTAACATTTCAAGACGAATAGGAACTTCCGTTATCTGTAGTCATTGTTCAGATTGCATCTAGAAATCAGCAGTGTGAAGTGTGGAATGTTTAACTTGACACTTGCCAAACAAGGCAGAGTTCTTGCACACAATCAGCTACATTCTTCAAGTAAATCTCTAAAAGGCATACAAGCACAGTTATTTGAGCTCATTTTGGTCTAGTTCTTGGCCACAACTGCAAAGTACATTCACTTGACATACATAAAATCATGTTTGTAATTTCAAAATGATTTCCACCGATGAATGGTTAGCAAAATTCAACTGCAACCGCCAGAATAAACTTTTGGTAAAAACCTGAATATGGCTGTACTATTTTTTGGTTATAATATTCATGCAATAATGGGACATAACTCGTTAAGTGGTATGACTCGGTGTAAAGGGAAACACCTAGATTTGCCTTGTTTCATTTACATTTAATGACTCAATGAAAATGTTAGTATTTATTGCCACAAGACAAAAATAAATACAGTGTCCCCTCGATATAAGGCTGTTCGATACAGAGCGGATTCAGATACAAGGCTGGGTCAGAGGTGGATCCCATTTCTATTTTTGTTATTTACTTGTACTATCCTATAAAGCTGGTACTGTCATGGACCCCAAATTCAGCGTTATATCGAGGGGGACACTGTCAAATATGAAAATATTGAAAATCAGGGAACATGCAGAATATGTAGATTGTTATAATTGTGTATATACCGTCAACTAAATGTACATACTTTCAGGTAATATGTCAAAAAGCTGTCATTGTATGCCTTTAAAGGTGAATAGCAGCCAAAATCTTTGTAAAATTTATTTACAATACTATAATCGTTGGAAATATAGTACAATATATCATTACTGTCTGGTCAGTATTGTTTGTGGGGAAATTGAATAATTAGTACTACAATTATTAAATATCATTTGAACCACATTTACACAGAACTGATCAAATTTAGGACAAAGTGCAAAGCTGACTGCAACAGAATACCTGATCAACTTATTAATAATAGCAATACTTGTGTAGACACTGAAAAGGAGACATGTATACAGTGTCCCCTCGATATAAGGCTGTATTTGGGGTCCATGAGTACTAGCCTTATATAATAGTGCAGGTAAATAACAAAAACTAAAGATGGGATCCACATCTGACCCAGCCTTATATCCGAATCCGCTCTGTATCGAACAGCCTTATATCGAGGGGCACTGTATTTGTTGTTTATTTTGCGATTCAATATAAAATGGCTCATTTTGAAGGGAGAGACACTCTTCACAATACAATTTTCATTCACCTTTCACAATTACCCAATGATTCAGATATTTTCGACTGTATCACTATTCAACTGTTTTGAGTCTAAAACGGGACCATGCAGATTATCGGCAGTCCACTGTGTATTAATATTATCTTTAATTATTTCGTTTAAAAGATAGCACATTTTGCTCTTTCTTAACACAGACCATCTGGCAAAGAAAGGTCAACAAAATGTCAGGTAAGCAGTATAGAATTCTTGTAATACGCGAACTACAGACTTCTTGCTATAGTCTGGATTAAATCAAATTAATATTTCCTGAAAAATCTACGTTATATGTAATAAATTGCTGAAAAATCCCAAGCCAACAATTTCACAGAGTTGTTGGTTTTCATCTGGGAGAAATTACTGGTCTAATTTGTCAAGATGATGAAAGCACTTTGTCAATTAAGTGTAGTACATTAATTATCAATAACTCTACCAAATGGTGAGCTGAAAACCAATTAAATATTTTAACAGCTGCAATTTTTATTTATTGACCTTTGTGCTAGAAGGAGCCAAAGATGCCCTATAAATCAGAGTTTGTTGTTGATCCTGTGTTGAGAAGGGAAATGCTTAAGAATCTGTACCTGTAATCTTTAGAGCAAATAATTATTATTATATAGGCCATAATGATTAGTTATCTGATTAACCAGTTACAGACTTTTCTGTGATAACTCTGGCTCGGTTGGTTGAAATCAAAAACAAAAACAATTTGATATTTTAGCCAGCCAGGTTGCATCAAAAAAATAATAATAATAGTAATCATTTTTAGAGATCATGAATAGTTGGTAGAAAAGGAATATAATTGATCAATATAGTTGTCAATGATTGTCATAAACACCAGGCCCTAATAAGATTACGTAACATTTTTCAATAAAATCTCATGCTCAATTCAAGGTTTGATTCACAAATCCACAATTAAAATTTGAGCTTGAGTACGAAATTGTACTAAAAGATTTTGTAATCTCACAATTTAATTCACAATTATTTTCAAAGTACTGTCTGTTTGCTAATATAAGTAATTGTAATAATGTTTGTTGTACATATTTACCATGTTTACCAGTAACCATTACCAACTATTGCCTGCAAGTCTATGTGCATGTTCAATGCTGGTTATTACAATTTCTTCCTACACCATTTATTTTAATAATTTCCTAGTCTAGTACAATGTTGGCGGAATATAATTTATTATTTTAATTTTTATTGTCCAAAGTCGCAAAGTGAATAAAGTAGGGTTGATAGGTAAAGTTTACAAGTTTCCTATTTCTTAAATGAAAGATAACAGCATTTCTAAAAGGATATCTTTCAGTTCATATCTCCATATAAAGTTCATCTCTATATACTGTACCCAATATTTCGGCCCATCATCGCCTTTTTCAAGGGGTGATAGAATACTTGTAGTACAATGTCCCCTCGATATAACCCGGTTCGATATACAGCGGATTCGGATATAAGGTGGGGTCAGACGTGGATCCCGTTTTTAATTTTGTTATTTACCTGTATTATCGTACAAATTGGACCCCAATTTCAGTGCTATATCGAGGGGACACTGTATTTACGTTGTGTCCATACATGTTGTCACATCCAGTAACTTTGGTTATTTCAGTTAATAATTTGAATAGTAAATTATTCATATGGGTCATATAGTTACAATTTGTATATAGTACACTAAAAAAAATTATATTTACAATATTGCAATTCATATTTCTCCCAGAAATATACCTTCATAATGCTATAGACTTTTCTATATAGCCATACATACATCCGGTGGCTGGATCTATCTCTGGTGATCTACATACATACATTGCAGTAGACAAGTCGCGGAAACAGATGTTAAATTTGTATCACGACTTTTAAAAAAAAACTTGCCATGCTCAGTTGGAATGTGGCGATAATTGGCAATGGCTGCCTTAAATTTCCTCGCCCAAGCATTTGGAAGAAATATGTTGTGAATTTGCACCTTTGAATTTGAGATTTGTTTGTGTAAGCTTTCAATCTTCACGACCATGGGTTCTGCTGCTAATGGAAGTTGTGCGTCTTAAATAGAAATGGATGCTATCATGTGATAATATTGTTCCAATCATGAGTGTGAGTGCACGACTGTATGAATGAGTGAGTGAATGAATGAGTGATTGTAAGTGAGACTATTCATTGGTGAAAGATTGTGTGAAAGAGAAAGATGTAGAGAGAGAAAGAGAAAGAAAACATTGGTGCGAGAGACAATTGGAAATTGAACATTTAGACAAATAGAGAAGTGATAAAGAGAAATAGAGAGAAAGATAAAACAAAAGTAGAAGCTTAACACTGTGGGGTGTCTATATTGAGACGATGTACCACATGTACATTATTAATATCAATTAGCTATATTTGCATCCTCTGACATTATTAAACTCAACAACAGTGGAATAGTGTGTGTGTGTGTGTGTGTGTGTGTGTGTGTGTGTGTGCGTGCGTGCGTGCGTGCGTATGCACATGTTGATCATATATATGTAAACTTATGTGAGTATATGTTGTATATATGTATGGTTATGAATGCATGTAAACATTTACTTTAAAAAAAAGCTATCCATCCTCAATATAACTATTTGACAGCACCACAGCACTAACAGCACACGACTGTCTGTTTATCTCCCCCACCTCCCCACCTCCCTCCCTCGCTCTCCCCTCAACATACACCAGTACTAGTGCCTGAGAACTATCGGTACATTTGAAGATCAATATTTGTGAGAAGAAGAAGACCTCCATCTCCTGGCTTCGGAGTTCTTTAGTGAGTGACTCACCGTGTGGACCTTAACCAACATAATCAGACCAACAACTGGCAGACATATTTGCTCACACTAACAGGCATAACGCTAATATCTGCCTCGTGCTGGCTTAATGAGGAAATATATTATTAGACTGGAATTAAAGGGCCAAAACCAGTCAGCATTTGCAATAGGGACGGCATGTTTACATGAGCCAGCCCGAGTTCATTCAAATTCCAGTGATATAAACCCGACAAACTTCTAAGTGTGCTACGCATTGACAGACAGCTGACAATCTCCTGTTGTAACATCTCATGAAAATGTCATGATGCAGATGTCTTGCATAGCAACTGTCATAAGTAACACTAGCAACCTTGCTATAATGTTCACGAACAATGGTCTACAGATATTTTTGTGGGTTAGGTTTATTGGCATGTTTTTATTAAAGCCTAAAGTTCCATTCTAAAATGATCCCGTATTGACATGTAGTAATCCAAATTAACACTAGTCTACTAGCCTGGCCATTTCTCCCAATGCTAAAGGTATCCTAAGGACTAGTAGAAATTCATGTCTTTTGTTATTTGTATCACTATTCG
>JAUTBQ010161579.1:0-12644 GCA_032361185.1 Lepetodrilus ovalis | reverse complement strand
TATCAAGGATACTGACGTCCAGGCCATTACTAAACAAGACTAGCGCTCAACCTCAAGTACAGTGTCCCCTTTATATAATGCTGAAGTTTGGTTCCATGACATACCCCCTGCATTACATTACCCGCCTTATACGATATTACAGGGAAATAACAAAAATAAAAATGGGATCCACGCCTGACCCCGCGTTATATACGAATCCGCAGTGCAGCGGACTGTGTTATCGAGGGAGAACTGTACTAGGTGGAAATGCTAAACTTCAGAAATGGAGAGGTAAATTCAAGGGAAGTAACTCTAGCACAACGTTTTGGAAAGTCCTATAGCAATATTGTATTCATGGAGTTATCTTTCTTGGTTCAATGGCATCAGCCATATTTGTGCGTTGTTGTAATAGTGTCCCCTTGATATAACGCTGAATTTGGGGTCCATGACATACCCCACCGCCTTATTGAGTGAGTGATTATGGAGTTTAACGTCGCTGCAGGAATCTTTCACCCATTTGCGCCTTATAGTACCAGCCTTATATTATAGTACAGGTAAATAACTAAAATAAAAATGGGATCCACATCTGACCCAGTCTTATATCCGAATCCGCTCTGTATCAAACCGTGTTATATCGAGGGGACACTGTACATTGGCTTATTCTCCCACAAGTACACAAGATGATTCATGATAGATTTTAAAGGAAAGGATGAGAACTGAATAGCTTGAACAATCATTCTTACCATATATGGTGATTGCATTCCTGCTGTATTTGGGCCTTATTTGATCAAGGGAGACCACTCTGTTGCTATGTGACCATCCAGTAGGTTGGAATGCAAGGATAGATGTGAACTTTGTATGCCTACCCAGGTAATCGCTCAGATTCTGAAACAACAGGAAAACTCATTGTCAAGCATATAATGAATATTCCATTATTTTCTGTCTAATAATTCAACACATATAGTGAATGATTTTTAAGCAATGTTGGCTGTTGGAGGTTCCCTCCTGCTCTAAACTGACAAGCAAGCCATGATAAAAGTGAAAGAATCTTGAAAGTGGCTCTTGTAAGGTTAGGGACTAACGGAAATGACGTGAGACACGAGGGGGAGGCTGGGAGTTCTGGAGCCATGGAGGTTGTAAACATATAGACAATAAACTGGTAGAATGACATTAAGTCTTGTGGACTTATTGGGACTCGTGAGACCCACGAAGACGGAACTTGATATGGTGTCAGAAGTCGGATCTTTCTACCGGAATAAATAGAACAAGCAACTATGAACGTTTTCCCGAAATTCAGAAAGACGCGCGAGTGTTAAATATTGTTCTGTGCATATATGTTCTATGTAATACGGTCCTACATAAAGTACATGGATTCAAGGATACACGTAGGTCCCAAGAGCGTGATATATAGTTTCCTAGCCATGACAGAGAACGTTTACATACCCAGAGCGCACGTCGCACGTTAGTAGTTTGCCCAGATAGCATGGGAACGTTGATACCACGTCGCTAGTTTGCCCAGATAGCATACAACGTTGTTCTAGTGCTAGTAGTTCTTTTTGTGATATTGATACTGTATTAGTCATTGAACTTAAAGCAGAACTAAAAGAACATGGGGGGACATGAAAACGCAGACGGTGAGGGGCATGTGCAACATCAGTTCAGACCTAATATTCCTGTTCCCGGTAAATTGGACGTTCATGCTAGAAACCTAGAGGTTACTTGGAGAAAATTCAAGAGACAATGGCAGAATTATGAAGTTGCCACAAGATTGGACACAGAATCTGCAAAATACCGTACCTCTGTATTTCTGGCATGCATAGGTGATGATGCCTTTGACATTTTTGACGGATTTTCTTTTGAAGAAGAAGATGATCAAAATGACATAGACATTGTGCTCGATAGATTTGAGCAGTTTTGCGTAGGAGAAGCAAACGAAATCTATGAAACTTTCCTTTTCAATAAAAGAAAACAGGAAGAAGGAGAGACGATAGATGCCTATGTTGCCGCCTTACGAAAACTCGCTAAGACATGCAATTTCAATGTCAGTGAAGAGCGCATGCTGAGGGACAGAATAGTTATTGGTGTACGCGATGATACAGTTCGACAGAAACTACTAGAAGATAGAAAATTGACTTTAGCTGGGTGCATAGAAGTGTGTAGGGCGCACGAGTCATCACACATACAAGCTAAAGCGATTACTAGTGGAGCACCAGAGTTTGTGGACAAAGTATATGGGAGAAAGGACACTGAACGTTCATTCCAGCGTAAGAGATGCAAGAAATGTGGAAGGTCACATAAAGGAAATCTACAGTGTCCTGCCAAAGATGCAAAATGTCACAAGTGTGATAGAAAAGGGCATTATGCTTCGATGTGTTACAGCAGAAAGCCTAAGGAACACAAGGAATGGTCTCGCCGAGACATTCATAAAGTAACCGAAGTATCTGGAGAAAATGCATTTCTAGGTGAAGTTACCATGACATCTGAGACCTGGCGTGTCCATGTGTTTATGGATAATCAGAAAGTGCAATTCAAGATGGACACAGGTGCTGATGTGACTGTGATCCCAGAAAACTGTGTCCCGAAGATGAAGAGGCCGCTCCAGAAATCTACAAAAGCACTGTTTGGCCCTGGACAAACGTCACTGCATGTGTTGGGAAAGTTCACATCGAGGATGGAGTGCAAAGGTGCTATCACAACTCAGGAGGTCTATGTTGTGAAGAATCTGAAAGAGCCTCTATTAGGAAGGCCGGCGATTGAAGCACTGCATCTGGTTCAACGTGTAGAAGCTGTCCAGAGTACACCCAACAACTACAGAGAGATGTATCCGAAGCTCTACTCAGGTCTTGGCAGAATGAAGGAAAGCTACAAGATTAGACTGAGGGAGACTGCTGTACCATATGCTGTTTCCGCTCCCAGGCGTGTGCCACTTCCGCTACAGACGAAGCTGAAGAAGGAGTTGAAACGGCTGGAGGAGTTGGATGTGATTCGTCCGGTGACTACGCCAACAGACTGGTGTGCGCCGATAGTTATAGTGCCAAAGGAGAAGAAAGATGCTATCAGGCTATGTGTAGACCTGACAAAGTTGAACGAGAGTGTCAGGCGAGAGAACTATCCACTTCCATCCACGGATCAGCTATTAGCACAGTTGGCAGGTGAAACAGTGTTCACTAAACTTGACTGTAATAGTGGTTTCCATCAAGTGCCTCTAGATGAAGATTCACAGGAGCTAACAACGTTCATCACCCCAATTGGTCGGTTTTGTTTCAAACGACTGCCGTTCGGAATTTCTTCAGGCCCTGAAGTCTTTCACCGCATGATGTCACAGTTGTTGTGCAACATTCCTGGGGTTATTTGTGACATTGATGATATCCTGGTGTCAGGCTTCACCCAGCAGGAACATGATCAGAGGCTGAAGGAGGTTCTGACGAGGCTGGAGGTTGCTGGTGTAACTCTGAATGAAAAGTGCACGTTCAGTCAGAGTAGCATCAAGTTCCTAGGCCATATCATCTCCAAGGATGGTGTACAGATGGATCCGGCAAAAGTGGAGGCGATCAGGAAGTTGCCTAATCCCCAAAATGTGCCAGAACTTCGACGTGTTCTGGGCATGTTGAACTTTGTACAGAAGTTTGCTCCTGATCTCGCTGTCCAGACCAGACCACTTCGTGAGCTGCTGAAGAAAGACATTCAGTGGACATGGGGAGATGCGCAGGAAAGTGCGTTTGTCAAACTGAAAGAGAAGTTGAGTTCGCCACCGGTGTTAGCTCATTACAGCCCAGATCGACCTACCAAGGTGTCAGCAGATGCTTCCTCATATGGACTGGGTGCTGTACTTCTTCAGGAGAAGGAGGGTACGTGGTGTCCCATCTTCTATGCTTCCAGGTCCATGACATCAACGGAGCAACGCTATGCTCAAGTAGAGAAAGAGGCACTGGCAGCTACATGGGCTTGTGAGAAATTTACAGATTTCTTGTTGGGACTCCCATCATTCATCATTGAGACTGACCATAAACCATTGTTGGCGCTTCTCAAAACAAAGTGTCTGGATGAGTTGTCTCCACGAATACAGAGGTTCCGCATGCGCCTCATGCGGTACAGCTACACGGTGACGTATACAGCGGGTAAGAACCTGACGACGGCGGACGCGCTGTCACGTGCCCCTGTTGGGTCTCCTCAAGCAGCTGACCTACTGTTAGAGAGCGACACTACAGTATTTGTAGAATCTGTGATTGATGGTCTACCAGCGACTCCAGATCGGCTGGTGGAGATCAAGACTAAACAACAGGAAGACCAGGTCTGCAGCAAAGTTGCCCACTACTGCAGAGAAGGGTGGCCTGAAAACTTCATGGTGGATCCAGATGTCCGACCGTTCTTCGCCGTGAGGGACGAATTAACAGTGCAAGAAGGACTCTTACTGTATCGCACCAGGATTGTCATCCCAGTAGAACTGAGGAAGGACATTTTGAGCAGAATACATGATGGCCATCAGGGCATCGTCAAGTGCAGAGCATTGGCTAAAGATTCTGTGTGGTGGCCAGGATTATCTCAACAGATCAAGTTCATGGTAGAAAACTGTGCGACCTGTGAGAAAGAGAGAAAAGCCAGACCGGAACCTTTGAAGCTGACAAGTGTTCCTGACTACCCATGGCAGAAAGTCGGGATGGACTTGTTTGACTGGCATGGTCGACAATATCTACTGGTGGTAGATTATTTCTCTCGTAACATTGAGCTGGCATATTTACAGTCGTCGACCTCTTCAGAGACTGTGATTGCTCACTGTAAGAGCATATTTGCCAGACATGGAATCCCGGAGGTAGTCCATTCGGATAATGGACCACAGTTCGCATCCCATAAATTCGTCAGGTTTGCAACTGGTTACGGATTCACCCATGAAACTAGCAGCCCTCATTACCCGCAGGCGAATGGGGAAGCTGAGAGAGCAGTTCAGACGGTAAAGAACTTTCTGCGGAAATCTGAAGATCCATACCTAGCGCTGTTGAACTACAGAGCGACGCCTCTACAGTGTGGTTTCAGTCCAGCAGAGATGTCTATGGGCCGTCATCTGAGGACGCGAGTACCAGTAGTCCCTGCCTCACTTGCACCTAGTTGGCCCAGGCTGGTCGAAATGAAGTTCGCGATGACAGAGCAGAAGGAAGTGCAGAAGAAGAACTTTGACAGACGACACAGAGTTATCCCTCTTCCTACTCTGTCTCCTGGAGATCGGGTGTGGGTAAAAGAACCTACTGAGGTAGAGGCTGAAGTAGTGAGACCTATTGGACCAAGGTCTTATGCAGTCAGAACGCCAATGGGGATACGCAGAAGAAACAGGAAACACCTGAACCGACGAAGTTTGATCCCAACATCTCGTCCGAGGAATAACCTTGCAGTGCCATCAACACTGCCAGATCCTGTTGACGACAAGGTTCAGATGGATCTGGATCCTGCCCCAGTGAGGCCCCAAGTAACCACAACGCAGTCAGCTTCACCGCTGCCTCTTTCGAGTGTGGCAAGGTCTAACCATGAGGGAGCGACAACCAGAAGTGGCCGTGTTGTTAAAGTGCCAAAAAGACTTGATCTTTAAGGCTTAGCCGTATTGTTTGATAACAACTTGGCACAAACTGCTAGTAATAGTATTTGCAGCAGACATTTAGTTTGTATTACTGTTTTAAGTTTCAACATTTATTTGAACTCTACAGTTAATAGAAGGAGTGTTGTTTTGAAACTTAAAAAGGATGTGGGGTAAAGTTAAGCGAAGGTTAAGCTAGAGAAAGGGGGATGTAAGGTTAGGGACTAACGGAAATGACGTGGGACACGAGGGGGATGCTGGGGAGTTCTGCAGCCATGGATGATGTAAACATACATGCAATAAAGAGGTAGAATGACATTAAGTCTTGTGGACTTATTGGGACTAGTAGGACTAGTGAGACACACGAAGACGGAACTCGATAGTAACAATTCAAATGATTTTACGTCAAGAAACATAAAATGAATATATTCTCAACAAAATTAATTACAGGCCAACAACCTTGTTCATAGGAATTTAGATTTCTAATATTATTTTAACAATGAACAATTTCCAAACATCTACTGGCTTCGGGTACTCTTAGATCTTGTAGATGTATTGGAAGGATGGCACCATATTCATTAAGCAGAGTTCCAATTTTTGGTAGAAAGCTTCCCCATAAAATCGTTTATTTAGTTGAGTATATATATATGACTTTTGAAAAAACCCATCTGGATGAGCAAAATAATTATGTACAGTGAGCATGGTAAAGATAACATAGAAACACTAAATCCTGAATACAATTGATGATATCTGTGAAGACAAAACAAGAAAACAACCTAGACTCTAGTTCTACCACTTTTATGATGGTTCCAAAGTTCAGAACAGATCCTAAATTAATCGTTATTACGCGAGTGACAAATTGCCGGAACAAATCACTTAAACTACATTGTGGTCTGTGCTTACCTCTGCACTGATACTTAAAGCACATCTCTGATTGTGTGTATATTGTTATGTACATGATTGTGTATACATGATTGTAATACTTCTATTTGCAGGCATGCACAGAGAGGACGGATGGGATAATCTTTATCTTCTCATTTGTGGACAAAGGCAGTTTTGAGGAGGTGCCCCAACTCATCACTAGACTCACTAACCCAGATGACGGCCTGTGCAAACTTGTCATAGGCACAAAGTATCCTAACTTGCTTGCTGGTGCTTACACTTGTCAACACAACACATTTTCGGAGACATGTTCTGACTGTATACCAACTTTCTAGCAATTGGCGAGGGTAGAGATCGTCATAGTTCAGAGCGAATAGTTCTATCACTGTAGTAGGGGGTTACTTGGACACCGTTTTGTCCATGACATGTGCAGTCTGTACTCACTAGCAAGGTGGTGCTGACCACACAGGTGAAGTACAGCAATGTCACATCATCTAAGGGCAGTCTGCTGTCATCTTGCTTGCACGAGACATATGTGAGCAGTGTTAGAAACTTTAGTGTTATGGCCACTGGCCAACCGGGCCAGGAACTTTTAATTTCTACTGGCCCTGTTCAAAATTGGCTGGCCAAGAAGCCAACTGAATGTCATTATCACTTGAAATTTTGCTGGCCCGATGGACCCTCAAGTTTACAAAACTGATGGCCCGAAGTGAAACTCACTTGTGGTCGTCTTTGCACATCCACACTAGACACTACTTCAAATTATCCAAGAATGTATTGACACATAGTCATCCAAATCTTACAAGTTATATAAATAATGGCAAACATTTGAAAATATAGCCGATTTAATAATATATTGCTTCCTATATGATATGACGGGAAGAAGTGCCGAACGTGTTTACATAAATTACCGAGTGTATCTCTAAAACTGGTACAATAGAAGTGTACTGCGATATACAGTATTGGACAAGTTGTACCATGGTAAACCGGTAATATTACACACCCCTATTGTATCCATTATTTGTCAATACCAGCTAGTACAGTGTGACCCTCCATATAAAGCTGAATTTGGGGTAAATAACAAAAATGGGATCCACATCTGACCCAGCCTTATATCCGAATACGCTCTGTATCGAACAGCCTTATATCGAGGGGACACTGTACTTGCATGTTTACTTCAACACATTATATGCTACAGTGGTTGCAAGTAAACTAATATGCATGAAACCATCTTAAAAGCTTATCTTAAGACCACAAAACAAAAACCATAAAATAACTTGCAATTTGAAGTAAATATGCAAGTTGAATTGATTAAACCACTATATGAAAAATGGTACAGTAACAGTAGTTAGCATATCAGAATACAAAGTTAAATTATCTCAAGTTCTAGAGTTCCAATCTAGTCTAGACTAGTGATATTGAAGAATTATATAATGCAAACAGTTCAAAAATGAATACTGTAAATCATAAAATGTTCATGAGCAAAAATGTATAGACATTAACATTTCATTCGCTAATAATTTTAAAGAGTATTCCATCGATGAAGAATGCACTGTATTTATGTTTTGTTAGTATTTACTGTACATACACATGCAATTAGTTATTGTTGATACTTTTGTTACCAACAGTATTACACAATGGCAACTTACGATAATCTTACATGAAAAATCTCAAAAATAAAATAAAAATTTAAATATGGCGCAAACATTTCATGATTTACAATATAAATACAGCATTTAGTATGACAGTAAGTATTAACTGTACATTATTGTCTTAACTTGTATTCAATATCAGCTAACACTTGCAGCAAACCTGCAATGTAAATAATCTTAAAAGCAAAAACTATGAAATACTTTGTAATTAGAAGTAAATATGTACCAGTAAGTTACATTGATGAACCTACTACGCGTACAGTCGACCCCCGTTTATCCGGATAGTTGTGTTCCCGGTAAAATTGTGTGAATAACTGAATTTCTGAATGTCCGAGTCATTCTACATAGGAAGACTGATATATGGGTCCCAGTAAAAACTGAGCGGATAGCGAGGGAACAGGATATACGGGGGTCCACTGTATATGAATTCAGCAATGGAAACTTACCAATAAAACCGACAGTATTGATTGAATTATTGCTTAACGTCGCGGCAGGAATATTTCACCCATAGGTGACGAAAAACCGACAGTAAGTATTACATGTACATTATTGCCTTAACTTGTATTCAGATTTGATCTGTATGCTCACAGTGAAATTACACAGAGAGACATCCGAAACTTCGAGTCTACGTGGAAGATCCCCATACTGAAGATGAAGAACATCCCAGAGTACCACCAGACTGACACCCGCAATGACCTCAGCGAGATCCTGCCCACCCTCAACTCAATCTGCGAACACTTGTGGCACCGAGATGTCTTATTGGCGGGAAAGTCTCACAACACCAACATGGACAATAAGATTGCATACTGTTGATGCTTGTTGGATATTCAGTGTAGTCGGAATAATACTTTCAGATACATGTATTTTGATTTGATGATTGTATTTTTTTAATAAAAATTATGTGTACTCTTGTACCACCATGTGGCGAAAGAGAATAAAGATGATTATGATGATGACAAGTCTTCAATATGACAACTCTAACATGATACAACAGCAATAGTCTTCAATATGATACAACAGCAATAGTCTTTTAACATGATACAACAGCAATAGTCTTTTAACATGATACAACAGCAATAGTTGCAACTGTGATACAACAGCAAGTCTTCAACATGATCAGGCATGTGATTTCTCAGTTTTTTTTCTTCTGGCTGCCGGGTCAAACTAAACCATCTACTTCCATGCGACACATCTTACTTTGTTCATGTACCGTACATAATATACGTGCATATCACAACAACAACAACATGCCTGCATGATACAACAGCAATATCCTTCAACATGATACAACAGCAATAGTCTTCAACTAGTCTAGAAATCCAGATGTCTATCTCTCCATATGCATTATGCTATATCCACGTCTAGATGCCATTGTTCATAAATATTGGAGTTTTGCAAGCTGGGTGTCACTCGCACGCTCATTACGGAATAACATGCAAGTAACGATCATTTTTAATGTACTTGTGCATGGCCACAGTATTCCGCTGGCATTATCTTCATATTTGCTTGTTCACTTCCCATTCTAAATCCTCTAATGTACGTTATTAAAACCCATAAACATCATCAACCTTTGTCTGCTGACATTACAGTACTGTGATGTATCAGGAGCACGAGTACATTCATGACGTCATAATGGTATTTTAGAAAAGACAATTGTTCAGTCATTTGCGGATTTTGTGAGAGAGGACCTTCATCTCCATGTAGCGGATAGCATAAGCATTATGGAGACAAAGCTATTTTGTCTAGTCTTCAACATGGTATGATACAACAGCAATAGTCGTCAACATGATACAACAGCAATAGTCGTCAACATGATACAAAGCAATAGTCGTCAACATGATACAACACCAATAGTCTTCAACATGATACAACAGCAATAGTCGTCAACAAGATACAACAGCAATAGTCGTCAACATGATACAACACCAATAGTCTTCAACATGATACAACAGTAATAGTCGTCAACATGATACAACAGCAATAGTCATCAACATGATACAACAGCAATAGTCACTAACATGATACAACATCGATATCAACAGGATACAACAGCCATATTTTTCAACATGATACAACCGTAATAGTCTTCAACATGATACAACAGCAATATTCTTCAACATGATACAACAATAACAGTCTTCAACATGATACAACAGCAATATTCTTCAACATGATACAACAGTAAGTCTTCAACATGATACAACAGAAACACGTCATCATGACATACATTCTTATATTTCTTTCTTCTCTCCCCAAACTTTCTTTCATTGCTCTTGGTAGAGCAGTTTTGAATTAAGTTGTAATAACTTAACATGACACAACAGCAAGAGTCCTCAACATGATACAACAGCAACAGACATCGCCATGACATGGAAGTAAGGCCATATTTATTTGATTCCCTCATTTACGGATTCTACTGTGATAATTTGGGCTCAGGCAGTATATATAAATAAATATAATTTGCTATTTTGACCGGTCAGTTGGGTTCAACACAAAAATAATAATAATTGTAGATAATGAATGATCAGTTGACATAAAAATGAATATTATTGATCAAAATAAATCGTAATAAACACCAGTACACATAAATTGTTCAGATTTCAATGCACAGTTACTTTCAAAGTACATTATGGCTTGTCAATAGCAGTAATTGTCATAAATACTTTTGTACCAGTAAACAATCAAACTGGTTTTGACATTGTGTCAGCCATTGCTTGTCTGTCTTTGTTCATGTTAAATGATGCTTTATGCACTTGTTCCTTCATCATTTATTATGATAATTTTCTGAAGACTAGTACACTGTCGGCGGAATATAATAGAAATAATTAGTAGTATTTTTCAAAAGTAGAAAAAACTTGGTTCGGCAGATTCATAAATCAGGGAATCAATGGCCTAATCCCCAATTTCGGAACTCTGCTCAAGGAATTTAATGGCATTACTCTTCCAATGTGTTTACAAGTTCTTGAGTACATGCATGTTTGGACAATTTTCATTTCTTAATACATGTAATGTAAAGCTAAATTTATACTTTGATTGATTGATTGATTGAATGATTGCTTTACGTCGCAGCGGGAATATCTCACCCATAGGCGACGACTATACATTCAAAACTTAAAAAGCCTACTGGCCCTTCCAGGGCTCAATGTAGGTAAAAAGCTTGGGCTAATTCACCTGTCCGCCTCTGAATCGTACCTTAACCGGACAGGCGGACATACCTTTACATAAAGCCAAGCAAGGTGTGAGAAGCAGGAACCATTTATCATATAAAAATTCAACAAATATACAATTTGTTGACTTTTTTTTTTACAGCAGTTCATAATAACTATCATACACATCGGGTATAAACATTGCGAGAAAAAAATGTCAATTAAATTACATTACAAAACTGGAGTGAATGAGTGAATATGGAATTTAACGTCGCTGCAGGAATCTTTCACCCATTTGCGATGAGTACAAAACTGGAAGTTTCATACATATTGAATCTATTACTAGTACTATTATGATATAAATGAATGAATGAAATAGAGAATATAATAGTGTAAGCAGGCAGTGATTGTCTGTTGTACTGTAACTCTCTCCAGGCTGGAGGCAACTGGAGATGTCCTAAATAGTGGTGGATGAGTTTAATAGCATAGGGAGATGGGTAAACATACCTGGTGGAATCGGTTTATTTACATAAGAGATGTTTCCATGGGTAGATCATGGAATACCTTCGAAATAGGTGTGTGTGTGTGTGTGTGTGTGTGTGTGTTTGTGTGTGTTTGTGTGTGTGTGTTTTCATCAGAAAACTAAGAAAAATTACTAGAACTATTACCGATTGTTTTCCTCACCGAATTGTTAAAAGATTGTTATTATTGTTGTTGATTTGGGGTTTAAGCCTCTTTCAAAATTCTTTCACACATATCTACATGGCTTGCATGATTACTAGTATGTAACTCCTTGACTAGTCTGGATTTCCATCAGTTTTTATCATGCTAGCTCACTGGAATATCATGCCACAGGTGGAACATGGATACCACACTTAGACACAGTATACGGACTCCGAGGCAATTAGGCTTTGCTTTTCTCCTTTAATGCCAAGTGCCAACAAGTACTATCTTTTAACATGTTTTGGTATGACACAACCGGAAATCAAATCCACGACTTTCCCACTCCAAGCCAGGAGGTCATGGGTTTGATCCCTGGTTGGGTTTGGACAGATAAACTGTTGGGAACATTGATGGTAATATTATATCTACCCGGTATAATAAATACACTTGACAGGATATGGGGATAAAGAAATCATCAAGGTACAGAAAGTCTTCAGTCCAGCCTTGGAAGCTGCTGGTGTAGACTGTTCTGCCATTGACTCTGAATGAACCGGGCTGAAGATATATCAAATGTATTAAAACTACTAATTTCATACATGTAAAAGAAACACATCTAAAATGATATAATAGTATATCAAATAAAATTATGGTTAATCTATAATTTAATAACTATAATTATTCAACATAGAGCGGGGGGTGGCATCACCGACCCCCTAAGGGATTTTCGCTCCAGCAGGAAGGATTTTGCGTATTTTGGCA
>JAUTBQ010161568.1:0-12645 GCA_032361185.1 Lepetodrilus ovalis | reverse complement strand
CGATTAGTATCACTACACCGTGATGCGGCTCCGGTTAAATTCAGGGATCAAATCATATTTCAACATGGTTAGGTTTTTCTCTCGACCAATCAAATTGCTAGAAATATCCTAAATGTGTTACAATATGTAACTATAGTAGGAATTTTATATACCACAGTGAAGTTTGACATTTTAGCTAGCAAACAATGCGATTCCCAAGGTTGAAACCTAGAAGTGTGTTAATGGCAAATTATATTGTTGTAGTGAAATAACAAATAAAATATAATAAAAAATATATCAGAACTCGGACCATATTAGAAAAGTGCTTAATAATAGTTGCAATATTAGTTGTATCACCGAGAATGTATTAACCACAGCAAAGTACATAAGCTAAATACTGTATATATTTCAAAGTTTCATAATGTGTTATGTGGGTTATGTCATTTGTACCGGAATATGCGAGACTGATCCGAAACTACCCAGATGACAGTGCTTCGTCAATGCACATTTCCAAAATTATCCGGACGAATTTGTCCGCGGTTGTTTTTGGATTTTGTACATGACATGATGTCATCTCAGAAACATACAGGTGTTTGCTATTATAAGTGCTAACCGAGTGTATTTCGTATTGTTTCCTTAGTGATCCGGAACTGCACGACACACTGTACATGTAGTGTAAACAAATGGCAGTCTCTATAATTCCTAGTCGAAATAATTAAAAGTATGGCAACATATTATTGTGTAGGCTTATATCATGTAATTAGGTAATTGATGAAAATATAAATCTTGCTTGATGAAGCATACAGCAGATGCCAGTTCTGATCGATTATCGTCTAAACAATGAAATTGACAAATCGATATTATTTTTTTAGTAAAAAATCATCGCCTAGTGACACTGTCACTGATGGTTTATTGAATGACGCTGACAACATTAGACCCATTTCATGGAAAATAACTCACTGCTTCTCTAGCTTGGTTAGCTGTCCGAATCGCTTGATAACTCAACTCGGACATCTCGCATTCCGATTTCTTTCACTTGACACATGAACTGTCCGTTCGTCGTGAAGTTATACAAACATGGCGGCCAAATGGGAGTTTGTGGTTACGCTTGTGTGCTCACGCAGTCTAATAATGCTGGCATCGTTATTACCATCTTGTGCATCGTGTTGATTAAATCAATAAAATTCCAAGCATATAGAATACAACATCGATGTCATTATACATTTGGTGTAAAGATTTATTCAAGGCAAAATTGAAAGTGAATACAAAATTGCGGATTCGGTGCACCTGCAGCAACCGTAGACTGGGCTCGGTGGCGTAGCATATCCAACAAAGAACCCGTTTACGTTCATTAATTCACTGTTAAACTGGCATGCTGCCTACTAGCGCAAACGCAGCGCGCCTACATCATTAACCAGTTTAGAATGTGTGAAAACGTGAAAGTGACGGATGCGATCCGTGAACAGGTGAAGAATCAGCTGTAACAGTAACTAGGTTTCCAGCTGTCAACTGTGTTAGATGATTTTCATTTGCTATGAATTGGAAAGGTACATGATATCTCTTGCTATCATGCTTTTAGTGTACGTTTCCTAGTTTAGATTGCATTTTAAAACATAGCGCAACAGCCAACACATCATGCAACATTTCAATATTTTCCTGAACTGGCGGAAGCGAAATTCGAAATGCGACCACTATTAAATTTATTTCTCAGCTGTTACTTACATTTTGGTTTATTTCTCATGTAAAATAGATCTGCGGTAGTATAATTCATACTTGATGTTATGTGTATATTTATCAGCGGTTTTGGGCTGTGGTAATGTTAGTTCAACTGTTCAAGATTCATCAGAGCCAAGGGCCCCAGTAAAGAGTTAAAATCCAATCCCAGAGGTGGAGAATTAATAAATTGTTATCTGCAGAAGTTGCCATTAATGATGACGTGGTCATGATATAAGATAAAGTTATCAACCTAATTGTTGGATTAAATTCAGTTATCAACCTTGGTTTGTCAGTACCAGCCAATGGTATTAGCCCTTTCGTGTTAACCGCGTGTGAAAGCCTATGGGTGTATGACATGACATGCCACTATCTAAAAGACATCATTAAGATGTTTGTGGCCCAACAACAAGCTGAATATTTGCTACTAAATAGATCAGGGTATGACAAATTTAAGTAAAGCTACGACTATGAAAAGCGGGATCAGCGTTACAACATTTTCCACGGGTTAAGGAATTATAGGCGATCTACGGACACCTATGATGATATAGCTACGATTTCTTTGAGTCACGTCGAAGAGCACTATATAAAAGTCATCATTCTAAGCGTTGTTTAGCTCTTCAGTAGTAAGCTGAATATTTGCTCTAATAATTTGTTTTGGTCTCAGCATGTTTAGGAAAGCTTGGACAATAGATACGTGGAGTAAACTTTTACTCTTAAAAAAGGGGTTATGGAGTTATGGTTAATCTACGAACAGTTGCGCTCAGTAACGATTTGGTCAGTGATGTCATGTCGCTATATAAACATGATAAAATGATATCATATGGGTCGATCTTTGCCGTCGTACAGCGAGCTCATTATTCGCTAAATGCTGGTTTTGAATTTTACTTTTTGTAAAACGATTGCAGAGTATACAATCTATCTACGAACAGCTGTGTGTGTTACCATAGTTACATAACATTAAATACCGCTGTGTGACATCACCGACGAAATATTTCTTAGATTGCCCATAAATCCATAATCCTTTTCAAAGGGTAAAAGTCTGCTTCAGTTATCTATTGTCCAAGCTTTCCTAAACATACTGACACCAAAATCCAATTTTTAGAGCAAATAGCTTGCTGTTGGACAGCAAAAAAGACGTTTAAAATTATGACTTTTATATAGTAGTATATGACATCACTTGCAGAAATCGTCGCTATGTAGGTGTCCGTAGATCGGCGATAATTCCTTAACCCGTGAATTATTTTGTAAAGCTGATCCAGCTTTCCATAGTTGAAGCTTTACTCAAAATGATCATACCATAAACAAATTTTAGTAGCAAATGTCCAGCTTGTTGTAGCCTGTAGGGCCGCAAACATCGTCCCAATGATGTATTTTATATAGTGGCATGTCACGTGATACACCTGTATGCTTTCACGTGCAGATGCGAGTCCTACCACGAAAAGGCTAATTCCGTAGACGAAAGTTGTGAGATTCTGTCAGTAACAGATGATAACAGGTTTACGTATCTTGAACACGATGCAGGGCATGTCGTTACAATGTACTGCAGATGTAGGACACACATTTATGAAATTTATCTAAAAATCATTCAAAGGTCCTACTGGTCTCTGATAAAATCGGACATTTGTGGAAATAATTGGGCATTGTCCGATGACCGATGCCCATCTGAAACACTGTGAAGTATGCCCAAGTTCCTACTGTCATTGCTTGAACCAAGCCAGACCTCATGACAAGACTGTAAAACTCCAAACTATTGATTCCAGTCCACATTGCCTCATTTATATTGAATAAATGTATTTTAGACTATTTTCCCCATGTCCCATATCATCAGAGAATACAGTATAATTTTGGATATTTGTTTTCTTAATTAATCAAGTGGTTGTCATTGAATCATTGGCAAACTACTGTTGAATAATAATATCCAACAAGCTGCTAAAATATTCCATGCTCTGTGACTGTGTTTTTACATTAAATATGATTTCCTGTTAACCCTCTCCCTGCTGCAGGCAACCGGAGATGCCCTAAACTGTACAGCCAGGAGAGGGTTAATCATTTACATTTCTGACACGATATTGATCATGTTGATAGGATGCACTGTCTGTAGAGTGGCAATACAGATATCATCCTTGGTCTGTCAGCATGAGTACCAGCTGGTGCTCGCAGTTTTACTGCAACATTCAGCGCTACAGATGTTGCAGGTTTCCTCCTGTCCTAAACTGACAAGTTGTGATGTTAGTGATAGATTCTAGAAAGTGACTCTAAACCCCAATACCAAAAAGAAATTAAAAAATAAAATTGTAATGTATTTGTCTTTCCACCAGGATCCAACTATCAGTATCTGCCTATTTTGTCAAAGACGACAAGGTCTACGTCTTGTGACATATTCACCAGCATTGAGCGGCTGCTGCTGCTGAACATCCTGTGATGCAGTCCTGTATTGAGCGAGCAGTAGCATTATGCAAGGGCCAGAGACTCGACAACAGTACCAACTCTGACGCCAGCTGTGTAATGGACAAGGAAAGTATGTCTCAGGAAATCGGAAACATGGATAAGGAGCCTCCACTGAAAAAGGCGAGATATTCTCACCCAGATGGTCTGGATGGTGCCGAGATGAAATCTTCCTCACCAGTTGTTGGCAGTTCTGAAACATGCGTGAAGCCCATCATGGCTGTGGAGAATGTCGCTCATGCTGAAAGATTCACAGGAAAGACTAATGATATTCTGACATGTGAAGACCGGGATCTGAAGTCCGAGATTTCAGAGAATTCTGAACTGCCATTTGTGCCAAAGGACACTACCTCATCTAATGATCCAGATCAATGCAATCATTTGGAATTCAATTCGCATTCAAAACCAAGAACATTGCAGATACACCATGTACACCCCTCGGATTCCTCCGTGCTGGTTGCAAGCACCAGAACAACTGAAGACAGTGAGGTGTCCGAGGGAGATGATGAGGCATCTGACGCCTCCAAGTTGGTGTTGTCGGTCATCAAGACCAAGGTGGACATCCAGACCATGAAGATGTGTCTACAGCACACCGCCGAGTCCTCCTACCGACCCTCTACCCTCGTCAATGCTGTTGCTTCTTCCATCACTGGTGCTTCCACAGGAACAACACCAGCATCTCCCCCGTTACTCAGAGGTCCACAACGCGCTTCATTTGCCACTGCAGCTTCCAGTTCAGGAAATCCCAGACCTGTAGACGACGCAGAATTCAGTCTAGCGGAACTGGAAGCCATCGGCCACGACGGCGAGAATTTGTGTCACTGCGATGACATGACGTGCTTCGTATGCTGCAGGAACGTGGAAAACATTAACCCCGATCCCGCTGCGAGGTCGACGGCGCGTCTGGCACACTGGCAGGACCAGCACACCGCCAAGGCCATCGTGGACAACGCCATCAACAGGACTATTGAAGAGATGGTCATCGCGCCAGACCAGGCCGTTCCTGCGGAATCCGCCGTGTACGAAGTGGACAGGATCCAGTGTCACGGTCTGGTGACCACGGCTCAGCAGTCTGTCCACCACCTGCAGCAGAGACTGCAGCCAATGATCAATCAGCTCACACAGGCGTCGGACCTGGTGTTTGCCAGGAATATAGAACAGTCCAGAGACGACCTTGTTGGTAGAGGCAGCATACCGTCGTCACCAAGAGTTGATAATGTTTAACCTTCTTCATATTGTAGGTGCTGATATCAGTCTAGTCCGACTGGCTTTTACAAAGGTCTTGCAGTTAGAAATTCAGAAAATAATGAGAGGGGTCGTTCTCCACCGGCCCAATGGTAAAATGGTCAAATCTGTAATTTTCAGGGTGTCCCATAAATAGATACCTTTGACATTGCAGATTTTCAAATGAACCCAGGAACCCTCTTATTTAGAACACTGCCTTGGATGGATGGCATTGGGAGAAATAACAACCAATGTCTAGAACTATTTGGACTATTCTTAGTACTGGAGGTTTAATGTTTTAGTTATTTTTCTGATGGATTTTCTAATGTGCAAGAAATGATCACCAAATAATTGCATCTGTCTATTATCATTAGAATGTCATAGATTATGATTACAGTATAAGCTGAACTACCATCAGCATGTTGATACATGTACATTGAAGAATTAATTAATTTATACTATCTTCAACCTGATGGTGTTTATCTGAAAATCTGTTATTTTGTTTAGTGTTTATTCTGTGTTTGAATATCGTCTCAAATGGGTGAAAGATTCCCTGTTAAACTCCATAAGCACTCACTCACACTGTGTTTGAATATCTATATTCATAATGTGACCTTCAATTAGTCGTCAGTGGTGTTGGTTTTGGACAGTACAAGTTGTTACTGTTTGTGTTTCTGTTCAGAAATTGTATCATTATTAATTAGTGTTCACACAATGTTCTCCAATCTGAAGCAGCCCTGCAGAATGTGAATACAGTGCCCCCTTGATATAAGGCTTTTCGATACAGAGCGGATTCGGATATAAGGCTGGGTCAGATGTGGATCCCATTTATATATTTGTTATTTACCTGTACTATCGTATAAGGCTGGTACTGTAAGGCTGGGGATATCATGGACCCCAAATTCAGCGTTATATCGAGGGGACACTGTACTTGTTTCCATTTGTTGTAGGAATTCGCTTCTTCTCAATGCTGTGTTGTTTTTTAAAGATACATTCCGACTATATCTCTTGTAATCTTTTGTCTGAGTATGAAGCTCACGTTTAGATAATATCACTATCTACCATCTGTATCTGGTTGGATATGTTTGCTCAATTTGACATTCAATGAGAATTTGTCCAAAAATAAATGGCAATAGTTAATTTCAAAATCAATTTTAATAGCATGGTTTGAGCAAGTGCATGACTTGTTAGAATGAAACTGAACAGGCATGATGATTTTGTAAATTGTGGGACAAGGTATCAATTCTCGAAGCTCTAATAGCCCATAGGTGCTAGCACAGGGTTCACAATTAACACTTGCTGGCTCACCCGGGCCTTGGCGAATAGATATTCATCACTTTTGTACCACTATTCGGGTGAGTACGTGTTAAAGTTAGTTTCTGTAGCATGTGATATTGTGATCTCGGACAATCAACTGGCATCACTATGGTCTCATACTATTAAGCTACAAGTTTCGACTAATAATACCTTGGATAACTATGTGTATGCATGCAGCTGCAACGTCCGACATTTGCAAATGAAAATCTATGTATGAAAATGTATTTGTGTGTGTGTGTGTGTGTGTGTGTAAACAGTTGTAACTGTATGGTTCTAACCAAACTCATTTGTATGTGTGCACTGTTGTGGTATTGTGCATAGCCATTATAACAGTGAAATGACAAGCGGATGGTAAAATCATAATATAGTACTATTCTGTCTTGAAGGTAGAAGGTCTAGCATAGTTGTGAACAACAAAAAATATATATTGTCATCAAAATAGTACAGACTAACCTTCTTCATGCTGGAGCTAACCACAAATGCCTCGTAGAGGTGCGACCTATTCCTCCAACATGGACAAGGCTAGCAGACAGGAACCAGTTCAATGAAATAAATATTTAGTTATAGAAACATGTACAATGAGTTTTGTGTTGTATTTGTACGATGTGTGCCCCAGGGAAGTCTAAGATGCGCTCTGATTTTTGCAAATGAACCTTTGGCAATGTCATGGGTGGGGTGCTACACTGATATTCAACCTTAAGCCTGGTGCAGACGAGCGTCTGCGTTGCGCTTGCGTCTGTGTTTATAGACGCAGACGCAAGCGCTCGTGTGCGCCAAAATCTGCGTTCCACATGCGCACGGAGTATCACATTTCAACCAACGCATCTTCGTTATCGTGGCTCCACCCGGGCATCGCCATTTTATTCGAATCGCATGTCTCAGGAAAGGCAGCTGATTGGCTTTTCGATAAATCTCAACACAACGCAGGCGCAACGCAAGTGCAGGATGGCGCACATGAGTGTCTGGCGTTTCCAGACGCTGCGCTCCTGCATCAAATATCAAACTCTGTATATGTAACAGATCCCAGGATTCGAACCCAAGTTGTTGGATTGAGTCCATTGCTCTACTGACAGTTGCTGGCTTGCGAGTCCAAGGCTCTAACAACTGAGCCAAAGGGGTAACCATGGTAACTGACCAAGACTAGTAGGGGCCTCTTCTACCACACCTGACTACACAGTCATAGAGTATTTCAATTTGTGGTCCATATAATAACAAATATGCAGTCAAATTATTGGGGGAAATATGCAACACTGACACTTAATAAAGACTTTTATTATCAGAACAATTCAAACATAAGTTTGTGATCACAGATCTAATGATAGATACATGTAAAAGTATCTTTCTGAGGTAAATACAGATTTTACTATTTCATGTTAGATGTGAAATATCAATTGACAATAAATTCTAAACAATATGTTAATATATTTGTATGCAAACAAATAACTTTTTAAAAAGTATACCACATAATAAAAAGTGAGAGAAAAAATACATTATACAAAATCTTCATAACATGTATCCATAAAGAGAAATAACATCACAGATAATAGTGAATACGGAAATGAATTAAGACACAAAGGTTTGACAAAGTTTGTATATGTACAGTAATAGAAAAAAAACTTCAAAACGGAAGATCATTGAGAATATACAATGTTGATTTTTAAAACTTTTCCATGCATTCACATTGTTGCATTCAAGGCACACTATAACACAATCTTCAAACACTTATTATTTCTACAGCAGAATAATTAATATATAAAACTGCATTACTGTTCATACGTTCCTGTGAGTGTAGTTACAATTACTAGTTGAATGTTTTATAATTAAAATTTAATTCAAAAATGTATATACCCGGTATCCAATTGCATCTACACAAATTCACTTTTAGTCTTATATAATTGAATGTAAGCATGTTTATCAGCAGCTATATAAATTCAGGAGTATATATATAATTTACATATGAACAAAGCATACAGGATTTATTCAGCCCTCAATGAAATTCAAACAGAGGTATTGTGATCTGCTGGTAATGTGGTGCTAATCATAATACTATATGCCAGAAAAACATGGATTGTAACAACTTTTCATGTAATACCTTAAAGATCTTATAACTTTGTACTGTAGATTATGGTAAAAATATGTCTTGTAATGATATACTACAATCATAGTACCAAAAAGAAACATTGTAACTTGAATTTTAATTGGTATGAAAATCCTTTCCATGCAGAAAGACTGAGAAAGCACACTTCTGAGACATAACATTTCTACAGTCTTTTCTTGGATACAAATCTTAATACTAAGTGCAATACTTCCTAGATTTTACTGTAACGAGACAATACTGTAACTTACAAGCGGGTGACCACAAGGAGCTGTACTGTAACCAATGCTCTTCGGTATAAAATGAGATAACTTTATTGTGGTCTGTGGTTGGAGCTTCAGTTGCCTTAAAGCTACACCGCCGTGCCTACAGGACAGTCCTGATGCTATGAATTGTAGACGTGACATAACGTGATACTTTAAGTGTCAAAAGACATGTATTGGAATGTGATGCTATACTTTAACATGGCGACAATAATTTATGTACACCACCACCACACACATGCACTGTTAACGTGGTGTTGTGACATGTACAGTGGCGCGTTTAACTGGCGGCGGCTGTCTGTTGTTCCGTGTCCTGTGTGCTCTGGTCAGCCATCTGCGGCTTCTGTACTCCGCTCAGAGCTAACAAACCTGGACCAGTCAGCGCGTTCTGGATGTTCCGGGTGGCACGTGCGACGGCCATGACGGCCTCTGTCACCGTCTGGAACCAGAACAAGAGGGTTAATGCAGTTCATCATAGCTGATCAGGGGCCTGTTGCACGACGCTCTTGTAGGCTAAAACTATATTAAGGTCAACGCTTTCTATTGTGGCGGGAGCCCAGTTACAACTATTGTAGCGCTACAAGAGCGTTGTGCAACAGGCCCCAGTTCCACAGAACAATTGTAGCACTAGGAAAGTCTAGCATCATGTAAACGTATAGGAGTTACGACTCTCTTAGCATTACATTCGCTCTGTGAAACGGGCGCCAGTAGAGATTACTAGAAATAGTGAGTTGATGCACTGTTCTCAAAATATACTGTGGTATTCTGTTAACCCTTTCCCAACTGGATTAGGCACACAGACAGCATCTTTTGTTGCCTCCAGTGTGGAGAGTCAACATGGCAGGCAGTGAACACGGACAGCTCTAAGACTAGTGGCTGGTACATAGAGATCGATTTATTGTGTAACGTTGCAACAGGAACCTTTCACCCATGAGTGACCGTACAGAAGCCAAGGATGACAACTGCATTTAGCGTACACAGCCATCCTATTATTATCTCTACTTGTGAAATCTTTTTCACTACCAAGTTATCTGCCCTTTTGGTAAGATTTGACTTCAAGCTTAATAGTCTGACATGTTGCTACTGTGCCATGCCAGCCCCCAAAGTAGCTAGCAAAACAATGTAAAAATTTAATATATAGTGATAATAGTAGCTCAATATCATATAACATCATGGATCTCCTTCCATAAAGCGGTCAATGGACTACGAAAGTTGTCACACTCGTGGCATCGCAAGTAACAACTCTCATAGTTCTGCAATAGATCATATTGTAGGTGGGACGATGTTTCAATGGGGAATATAATGTTAAAACGTGTCAAAGCTTTACCTTTAATTTCCTCCTTGCATTGAACTCCTTAATATTCTCGTAGGTAGACTCCATGTGACTGCTTCGTGTGGCCTTGCCCTTCACCCAGGGGTGATCGAGAGCCATATCTGCGGTCAGTCGTTTCTTTGTGTCCAGATTCAACAATTTCCGTACAAGGTCCTGCATGTGGATAAAACATAAAACATAAAACAGTGAGGATAAAACAAACATATACAAAACAAAATACATTAAGGGCCAGTAGCCTAATTATTTGGAGATATAAATTTAGCTGTATATTATTTCACAATGAAGTATTTCCAGACGTATATCAGCTCTGTGTACTCTTCAATAACTTGCAGATGCATTGGAAGAATATTGGCGCCAGATTCCTTAACCTATTGGTTCCGAAATTTGCTAGTTTGCCGACAAAATATCTGCTGACCCTTAGTTTATTTTGTTAAGTATATGATAATATATATGGTACATTATTTTAATTTACTAAGATTTATATCCAAAAAAGAAGTGTGCTCTCAGTCTTTTTGCATGGAAAGGATTCTCATACCAATGAAAATTAATTTTCTACCCATGATCCTGAAACTAATTTTGGTATGAAAGCTATGTTTTTGATCATTCAATATTTTTAAAAAACTGCATAGCATACCAAAACAGTTCAGAAATTACATGGTAAAAAAATGTTTTTCCATCTAACATTGAATAAATTGAATATATATTGGCTCTATGTTAAACACAAGATAATAATATTATTCAAAGATAATATTGTTATTCAAAATCGTTCAATAAAGTAGTAGGTTTGGATTGAATCATTGCCTTACATTTCAGCAGGAATATCTCACCCATAGGCAGCAACTATGCATGAATCAAATGGACATTTGCTATAAATAAAATGGATAGATGGAATAACCTACAATATGTTCTGTACGTTGATATTCAGCTGAGACACACATAAAACTTACCCTTGCATTCTGACTGATGTCGTCCCACCATGGACTGTCAAATTTGTAATCTCCTTTTATGATCTTCTTGTACATTTCCCTGTCTGTTGCTGCATTGAATGGCTCGTACCCACACAGGCTGAAGAAGAAATACATATAATATTTCTGACCCTAAAAATACAAATCTTAATTTTCTAATTATTCAAACACGATCATTTTTTTTCTAATTAAAATTGTGTTTTATTTTATTTTTTAAATAATTCATTTATTTACCATATTTTGTACTTTAATTTGGTTGTCTTTAATTATCTGTACACAGATCATTCAAATTGTTCACATTTATTAAATAATTCACACAGCTACACATTTAATTATTTTCCCATGTTTGAATTATTAGGGTAATTACGGTGGTAATTATTATTATTATTATTATTATTATTAACAATATTATACACATTTATATATCACAAATATTCAGAATACATGTAAAAGTGATATAGAAGTGTTTTTGGTTTTGTCTTGAAAGTACAAAGTTTGTATATTTGTGGGAGATTGTTTCATTGGAATGGACCTACAGCCTGGAATGATACATGCTTGGTGAAGTCTGTAGAGTAACGCTTCATGCCACAATGAGATTTCATCACCTCGAGTAAAGTTATTTGTTTAAATTCCAATCTGTATTGTTTGTATATTCATGGTTGTGGATAAAGTCGCGACTCACAGAATGTAGGCAATAACTCCAACACTCCACAGGTCGATGGATTTGGTGTATTTTCTTCCAAGTAGCACCTCAGGTGCTGGAACACAAGCAATAGAATAAATGAAGGGTCGACAGTCAGGACTTTTCGCCTGCCCGGGAACAGGTATCATCCACAGGTGGATTAGTGAAATAGCCCAGATTAACGAGCCCTTTATACCTACAGGGCAAGGAGTTTCATGACCAACAGGACATGGGGACAACTGAGCACCTCAAAAACTTAATGTAGAGCCCTGTAAATTGACGGATTGGTCCATATTTTTAGAACATCGTACTTGTTTATGGAACAGAGTTATTAATAATCATATTGGTCAAGGTCATTGACATGCGTTTTAAAGTAGATAATTTAATGATCATAAGTAACAGAGGATGTGTCAATCGTGACAGTACAATATACACTCTCCCCTCAGTATAACATGGTTCAATACACCGTGGATTCGGATATAAGGCTGGGTCATACGTGGATCCCATTTTCATTTTTGTTATTGACCTGTACTATCGTATAAGGCGGGTACTATAAGGCAAGGTGAGGGGGCGGGGGGGGGGGGTATGTCATGGACCCCAACTTCAGTGTTATATCGAGGGGACAC
>JAUTBQ010161557.1:0-12645 GCA_032361185.1 Lepetodrilus ovalis | reverse complement strand
GACGTTAAAAGAGGGTACTTGTTGTTCCCCTGCTTGGCGCTCAGCATTAAAGGGGTAAAGCAAGGACTGGCCAGCTCAGAGTCAGTATACTGTGTCTGAATGGGGTATCATTGTTCTATCTGCGGCTTGATATTCTAAGTGAACTAGCACTATAAAAACTGGTGGAAATTCAGTCTAGTCAAGCAGTACATATGCATGCATGCAAGTCATGATATCAGTGAAAGAAAGTGACTTTATACTCCAAATCAACCAACCAACAACCTTGAACACTGCAATGTTATATACATAATGGTGGCGCAACTTGCGTCACCACCAGCCAGGAATTAAAAGGTTTACGTTTCTCCAGATCGGCTAATACCACACAATAACAACAACAACACAAAGTCGAGAGATGATCAATCAATTGTTAGATCAGACAGATACTTGTTTGTATTATTACCAAGATCAGACAGATACTTGTTTGTATTATTACCAAGATCTTAGTACTCTCCTACTGCAGCTGTATTACTTTCAAAGGACAACAGGCCACGGGTCAAAACAGTTAAAATATCAGTTACGAGATTACTGTATTGTTATGACAATTGAATAAAGGATGGATGGAGTTAGTCAATGCTTAACGACCACGACTGTTGAAAACATGGCATGATACCAACAATCAACAAAATAAAAATAAAAATGTTGAAAGCTGCAGATAAACTAATTCAATAGGGAGTACAAGTCTCGTCTGGTGTTATTTCCTGTAACAGGTAAAAGAAGTCTTGCTCGCGAATTTTTTTTTTTGATACCACAATGGATTTTTGCGCATTTAGATTTGTGACCAGTTTATGTCACCAGATATTAAATGATTCTCAGGCTATATCTCGTGTCTACTTACACTCCTTATAAAAAGAAAAAAAATTATATGGACTCAAATGAGTAAATGAAATCTCTCTGTTTGCATTTTCAGAATCATTTACCAAAGGATGTTGATGATCTCTCTCCAATGTGCTTATGAAGGGAGAAAAGCCTGACACAACCAGCACAGCTACCCATGAGCCACACCTGTTGCTGATGAACCAAGGGAGATAACTATACAGTGTTCACCCCGATATGAAAAACTTGTATTACTCTTTCCAAACAAGTGATTATTAATTTACTAAAATGCATTGCAGAGGGTAAAAAACCCCTGCAAAACTAACATTACACCGACACACACATTACACCAATGGAAATATATGGTCTGCAAATTGGCCTACTTGGAAATGCAGGCTGTCCTAACAATACATAGTGGAATTTTAGTCGTAATTCTATGTCAATGGTAATTTTTACTACCTACCTAGCAATTATAGTGTAAATCACTGACACACCACATATCAATGGACAATATTGACTGTTCCATCCTAAAAAGAGTTGTAATTTTGCGTACAATTGCTAAATTGGACTAGCTATTTCATCTCGGGCAAATCCCTGACAAACACAATACATGGATGGACAAATGGACTGCAAATTGTCCTACCTGTAGTACGGGACTATCCTCATATTCGAACGCGCTGGGCCGTCCTTCCAGCGTGCTAAACGCGACGCTGCCGCCGGTTAAAGGCGAGATGTCGCTGAACTCGTCAGTACACAAAGCCTCAGCCTCGTTATTGTTGGTGATAATCCCGCGTCGTGGTAGTCCGTACGTCCGCTCGCACGACGCACTGTAAAACTGGAACGGCGTCCATTCATCAATGTCCGACTTCCGCTTATAGATGGCGAAACTCTCCGGCCGTGGCGAATGGAAGCGGATCCGCACGTAGGTGATGTCGTACGTTTTCTCTGAAAAACACACAAAGAAAGGAATATTTAATTTCAGTATATTGTACTAATAAAAGCTGATCATCGGATAAGGGTCAAATATTCCCAAAGTGATCCAAAGCAAATTATTTTAAAATGGAAACGGATCATCACAAGGCATAATATGCTTTCTCTGAAAATATAATATAACAACCGAGAAGACATATTTTAATAATTATAGCATGTGTGTATTGTGCATAATGAGTATATAGAAAGATGGGTGTGAAATGGATGTCAAAACAAATACAAAAATAAATAAGGTCATACAGTGGCTGTAAAAAAGTAAATGGAGGTCAACAGAGGTCAACGAAAGTCATCCAAATGTCTATTTACTACATTGAGATCAATCCTGCAGTCCAACTATTTTGACTCCAGATCCAGAATATCCGTAAAGTGTCATATAGATAGTCTGGGCCTAAACGAAGGCTTACATCGTTTCCTGATTTAAGCCTGGACTAAAGTACGACCCTCTCGTGAAACAAGCCAGATCCTAGAGCTTATTGTAACACGTGTAACTGTATACATCTCTCATGTGTGAAACTGTATATATCGTTTGTGTCACATTACATTTCATAAATTGCTATTAACATCGGGGGAAAAAATAGAAGACAATGAGCTTTCTGTATTCACATAAGACCCCATATAGATAGTCCTTTACTGGTGTCCTAAGTTAGAAATATGTATAACAAAGAGTTCTCATTATAAGACACGTGTCACACCTCATGTGGTGGCCGAGTCACAACAGTTATTGCGGAGAGAACAGAACATTCCGAACATCAAAAGTCACATGTAAACTTAAATTATATACATTCAAAATTTAAAGGCATACAGACATCTTTTCTTTTTAAAATATATACGGAATTCATTGTTTCAGACATTGATTGATTTATTGCTTAACTCACTCCCTGCTGGATTATGCACATACACTACTGCTTTGGGCATCTCAGGTTGCCTGCAGCAGGGAGAGGGTTAATATCGCCGCAGGATGTTTCAGGTAACATGTTATTATTTTTTTAATTTTATCGTAAAGTTACAGCAGTTGAAAAATGTATGTGGTTGCTAAACATTACTTCAGATAAAATTGTGAGAAAGAGTAAGTTGGGCTTTAAAATATTTCTTCAATTTTAATATTGTAGCTATCTGTTCTATCATGGTTGGATAAAACCCCAGAACTAAATATATGAATGCAATATCGCAGTCATGTTATTCTCATTGATATTGTTCAAGTATATAGTCTTTGTAATTTTTAAAAAAAAATACAGAATCTTTTAGTGTAAAAAAAAAAAAGAAAATATAATTAATAAAATATCAGGAAAAATAACTGACATGAGATATCTGTGACAAGGCCTACATGCTCAATACTACAGGTCTCCAACGACATCCACCTTTACCACAGGGTGTTGACGTCGATCCTCGCGCAAATGGTTAATAACTTGCCATCACAGCAATCTGACACATCACAAGAACATCCTAATATACTGAGCCAATAAAAAAACTGACATGCATCTATGAAACATGGCTTGTTTGCACCGTTGCAGCTTTTCAAGGTCCGTAAAAGAATTATTACTATCATGACGATAATTCCTCCACCGCCTCCTTGGTGGACTGGTTTGTTCTTTAACGTTGCCGAGGTCTGTTTGTCAGAGCAACCCCAGATGCCCTGTACAGATCAGCCGTTATATCAAATATTGCTGGTTGATTGATTTCTTGTTCAACATTGCTGCTGCCTTGTTCGCGGCAATTCTAGATGGCCTTGAGAGATCGGCCATTATTAAACTTTAACCCAGCAGCAGGGAGAGGGTTAAAGCCTTGTGTAATAATAGTCAGGGATCGAAATTAACGTTAGTGATACAGTGTCCCCTTGATATAACGCTGAAGTTGGGGTCCATTACATGCCCCTCCTTATAGTACCCGCCTTATACGACAGTACAGGTAAATAACAAAGATAAAAATGGGATCCTTGTCTGACCCCACCTTATATCCGAATCCGCTGTGTATCGAAACGTGTTATATCGAAGGGACACTGTACAAAAGACATGAATTTCTATTAGTCCTTAGGTATCCTAAGCATTTGAAGAAATTGTCCGGGTTAGCGGACTAGTTAGACTGTCAATAGTCTCAGAGGATGAAAGTAAATTATTTTTAATAAATTCTACTAATGTATACTATTTGAATATGAAAGGAGCCTCTGAATTTCTTTAACCTCTGTTCCCAAGAAAATCTAGACTTGCTTTTGTCCATAGGAGATATTTCGAATAGGAGTATTAGAGAACAGGGTCTGTGGGAGAGACTACGGACTAGTGTTAATTTCAATCGCTGAATAGTCATGACTGTAATTCTTCCCCTTCCTGCTGGTTGATTGATTTCTTGTTTAACATCACTGCGGTCTTGTTGCAGGCAACCCCAGATGCCCCATAGAGATCATCCATTATTATTATTAAAAATCTTTTTTAAATCCAGCAGCAAGTGTGGTATTGTTTTACATGACAGCGGCAATCTTTCACCCATATACGTGATGGTTCATTCCAGTAGACGAGGGTTAAAGAAAATATCAGTACAAGAACTTGTGTCAGGGGCAATGGCTATCGTGGGTAGACAATCTTATCGATGCATATATCCAAGACGTGGGGATACACTCACAGCGTCTATTCATTGTCACGGGTCTTAACACCATAACATGCCGCTCAGCTGAGTAGATTAACCCTCTCAATACTAGGTACAACCAATGTTGCCCCATTACGATTAATCCAGCAAGAGGAGGGTGAAGTGGTTAACATGGCTAAAGGACCACGTAATCACGTACCTGTGAGTAATCTTCTTGGTTTTGCTGTTCACCGCATTCGTGACAGAAACAATCAACAAATGCCAAGACGGTGAGATTCCACAATGATAAACGCCAAATGATGATCAAGCTATTTGAAACTATGACTAACAATTCTGTGGCAAGTTTCGACGAATATAAAGGCAATTGACGATCAAGCCAATTTAAACTGTGACTAACAATTCCATCCGGTTATTTACCAGACAGCATTGTAGCAAGAAGAAAAAACACCAAATAATCAACCTCTGTTAAACCTTTGCCATTGCTCCTCATAAAGATCCCCCCCACCCCCTGCCTTAAGTGTGTGTGTGTGGGAGGGGGGATTCTTTTCTTCAATGCTTGACCATAAACTATTAGCAGTTGAGTAGAATAATGGCCATTAAGTAGAGCTAGACGCGTGACAATCTATTTACTGCCATGGCATCTCCCCCCTCTCTTTCCTCCTAATCTGACTCTACCTGTGGGTCAGTTTTATGCACAAAGTTGATTGTGTTCTAGGCGTAGACAGAGAACTAGCTTCTTCAGATGTCCTTTATGAGGAGCAGTAATATTAGGAGACACAGTAAAACACTGCCAGCATTGTCCCTGGTTTATAGTCGGCAATAGTCTGTGTTACACATGGTTCTGTGTGTGTGTGTGTGTGGTGTGTGGTGTGTGTGTGTGTGTGTGTGTGTGTGTGTGTGTGTGTGTGTGTGTGTGTGTGTGTTGCGTGTGTGTGTTGCGTGTGTGTTGCGTGTGTGTGTGTGTGTGTGTGTGTGTGTGTATGTGTGTGCATGTGAGAGGAGAGGAGAGGAGAAGAAAAAAAGAAAGAAGGTAGATGAGAAGACAGGAGAGAGAAAGAAAGAGAATGAGAGGAAATAATTATAACAAAAAAAAAAAAACAATTTCAATGGATGAATGCATCACATAGCTTTACTTAATATTTCTCGGTGGGTCACTGTAAGGATGATCTTTGACCTCTGGCCAAGAACATCAAGAATATCATTTCCTGCCCTGTCTTCCATACAGAACCTGTCACAATGGGACTGAATGCATACCAAGAAATAGCTACAGATGATAGTCAATACTCTATTTTCTGCCCGAATGAAGAAGGAATTGATGCTTTAAAGACTTCAACTAATTCCTTTCAAGGGGCTGTCCACCACATTGTCCGTTGGGAAAATATTTTGATAATTCAATGAAAAAAACATTATCTGTCTGGGTCGAGTCTGGCCATGCCTCCATCATTGTCCTCCCATTGTCCTCCAATGTCCTAGAGTCTCTTCCAGGACAATTACTGACCTTAGTTGTCCAGACCAAGAATTTTTGTTTTTGTCAATGGCGAGATTTTTCATTGAAAACTACCCCCTGGCCTGAACCTACAGATCTGGTCGCTGAGGCTCCCCTGATTACATGGGTAAACCAGCGGAGTGAAAACAGCCCTCTGTTGTTCTTCAATCAGCAGAAATGGCCGATTCAGTCAGGCAGAGAATTCGCGAAGCAGACGTACACCTTACCACCTCAGATGAATCCAGGCCCTGATTCACAAAACAAACCAAGAATGTGGTAAACGAAAACCTCCTTCTTACGCTCTTCAAGCATCTGGACACCTCTCGGCACCAGATGTTCGGAATTCTCAGATAAAACATCAAGTCCAGGAGGCAGCACTGACCTACATAAAACTGGGGTGACCAAGGACATCAACAGGACAGGCACTTGACAACAAGACCCCAATTAGAAGATCTCTGGGTACGAGATGATCTAAGGCTACAAGCCCTTTGCAACAGAGGGTCCCCCAGGGGAACAAAGACGCACTGGGGTACGCACCCAGGGAGCAGCGAGATCGGACACAGGGGCATGAAAGCCGGGCACCCGGGTGGAAAATTGCCGTAATTCAAGCAATCGGCCGACCACACTGAGAAACCTCCAGGTGTCAAGAGTATATGGGCACTGCCACAATGCAGCAATCACTGGCGAGATGGTGTGCACGTAGGTCCGATAAGACCAAGAGCTTCGGAAGCACGCTGAGAGACATTCAAGAAGGTAAATTGTTTGCTGGCTCACACACTAGCCACTAGCCCTGGTCGTGCAAATATACGTGGCAAGTGCCAGCGATATCTACCATACCTGTGAGAAGTGCCGGCGATATCTACCATACCTGTGACAAGTGCCGGCGATATCTACCATACCGACCCTTGATATCTACCATACGAACTGTTGGACACACTGTTAACAAGAGTAAAACCAGGAATTAATTTCCAATATCAAACACTGGGGGGAATGAGACGACGTTTGAGGTGTGTCTAGATTGGCCATTAATCTGTTGAGAAATACTTACACTGCCATTGGAAAATGATATCAAATTGATTGAATTATTGCTTTATGTCGCAGCAGGAATATCTTACCCATAGGCAACTAGATATCAAATTGCTGGTTGGACTTGTATGTAAATGACAACAGAATGGTGTAAAAATCATATAAAATGTCAAAGGAATCGTATGAAGATGAAAATTATATATCAAACGCTGACAGTGAAAAAGGAATGATATGATTGGTTGGTTAAATTTGCTTTTAGAGTTGTTTTCAAGATTGACATGAAAATTTATATCAAATCAAACCAAGTAACTACATATCAGTCAATTCTATATTGCATGTAAGGCCACTGGCCCATATACAGTAATACATGTAACTACATATGAAAATCATATAAGATTTCTGACAATGACCAAAAAAAATCATATGCAAACAGCATTAATTTACCTCAATGATCAAGTAATAATATTAATATTTATCATTAAAATTGCTAACAAGGACCGATAAGAAATTATTTTTAGTAAGTTATCAAATTGATTACATTAACAAAAATTGGTAAATAATTTATCAAAATTAATCATGTTTATGTCACAACATGTAAACCCTATATTACGACGGTCCTAATATTGACATTGATGTCGACATGCATAGACCCCACTATCTTAGGCACACACGACCTGATCACGCCTATCTCGTATACATACATCCACGACCACAGCGGGATTACTTTCAACAACTAAATGAGGGGCAAAAAGCTAATCCCTTTAATCTGATAATCCTGTTATCAATTGTTACAAGCATTTGCAAGTGGATGGCTATCAACCCCAATAACACTGATAGTACAAGCCTGGGTGGATATGGGTGGATATGGGTGGATATGGGTTGAGTGGAGTGAGATTGAAAATGGAGTATGGAGGGGTGGGAAATGGGTGTGAGGGGTTGGGGTGGGTGAATTGGGGTGGGTGCATGAGGGTGTGAGATGAAGCCATCATCATGGAGATCAGAACTCCAAGGATAAGCAACATTTCTGAATATGTTTTCATGCTTGAATCAAAAAAATTATGGTGATATGGACAAAATAAATATTTGTGCCGAGCATGAAATCATACTCAAAAAGGTTTCGTAACCTTGCGGCCTGGTTTGGTTGGGGTGGAGTGTGGTTTGTTTTGTTTTGGATAGGGTGGGGTGGGGCAGGGATGGAAATTAACACTAGCCTGGGCAATTTCTCCCAATGTTGAAGGTATCCTAAGGGCTAATAGAAATTCATGTTTTTTGTAAACATTTGTTATTAGTATCACTATTTGGGCTAGTAAGTTTTATAGGTCAGTTTCCATCGCTGGTGGGGTATCTCAGGATATGGGGTCAATGGTATATGGTTGGAGTGGAGTGAGCATATGTGTGAGGAGGGAATTAAAGAGAGTATCGGAATCAGGGTGGTGTATCTGACCAGGATGAATATCTAAGGGGTTATTGATAGGAAATTGAGGTCAGTCACAAATACTGGAGCCCGTCACTGTTCCTGCAAGTGTTCCCGACAATACTACAGGCCTACTATGGTCAGATAAGAGTTGTTGTTTCTTGACCAGCAATACTTCAGCAGTCCACTCAACATACTTCACTTTATATGCGTTTCCTATGACAACGGAAATCTTAAAATATGTCGGCTATTTGTCGGAGGGAACAATACACAATATGTAGATATATCAAGTGGCTGGCGTGCTACAAAGATCCCGTCACAATCAAAGTTCTTTGAAGATACGGCATAAAGAACTTTCCTTCCGAGTGAGCGATCGGCTTTATGAGCTCCACAGACTTGTAATGAGATTGTGAAAAGGACATAAGCAGGTTGTAGATTGGAAGTTGAATAACTCAATCAGAAGTACACCTTTGGATAAATGAGAAAATTAGCTTTTCAGTTTTATGTTGTTTTGTTATTTTTATGACAATGCGGTTATGATCCTTAGCCTGTCATTAACAGCCAGTGCTCACAGGTTTACTACAACAGTCATCGTCATCTATGTTGCAAGTTTTTTCCTGACCTAAACTGACAAGTCATGATATATAAGTGAACACATTTTGAAATCAGCTCTAAAACACAATTGTACAAGCAAAAAAAAATATAGGATAATAAAATGGACGTACAATTTCATTTTACATTAAAAAGAAAATTGTTCAAAATATATTTCTTTTAATTTTTCTACAAGTTCACTCTGACTATACAAAAATAAACAAAATGTCAGAGGTCAAAAACATTAAAAGGCGAGTCAACTGGGTGACACACAAACTGTATAATATATGAAAAGGTAGAAGGGATTAGACTTAGGCTTTGATGCTTTTATTCAGGCTTGAAAACGTTGCTAACTTTAGCATAACAAAGTCCTAACTTTAGCATATCAAACTCCTTTTTGTGTCTTTCTGATCAACATTCATGTTTTCTTCCTGGTGGATGGGTGAAATATCCCTGCTGTGATGAAAAGGAACCATTTCAATCCAAAAAGATCTTCTATAAACTGGTATTGTGCGAGTTTTAAATCCAATTCATAAAATATTATCATACTCAATCATCCAAGCATGACTAGTTTTTATCTATCCCCAAAACAAAATGATTTCCGTAAATACATAAAAAAATTATTTATTCCACGAGCGAGTTATTATTTTACATAACCAGCAGGAATATTTTGCCCATGTGCGACAATTATTATTTATTCCATGGAGAAAAAAAAAAATCGAGAAAAACAATATCCTTAAATGTCATGAATAAACAATATCCTTAAATGTCATGAATAAACAATATCCTAAATGTCATGAAAAACCAATACCGATAACTGTTGCAATCGGTGGTGTAGATGTCAGACATGTCACCCATTATCTGATAATATGGACTGTTGCCAAAACATGACAAACCTTTCAGTCGGCTTTGCAAGGTGAATGACCAGACAAAGTGACCTACTTTCACCGATTACCAAATATAGACGAAATGTTGACGTCACCTTCACTTAGTGCAGGATTTGCAGGTACTTGTCAAGACAAACACGCTACGAACAGACGGCCTTGACAAAGCCTCACGCGATGTATGTATACATATTCATGTATTGACATTCCTGCATGTGTATTCCTGGCATAGAGTACCAAACCTGTGTCTACAAAAGTAAAAAATCTACAACTATGCCTTTGAACAAACTTATGTAATCGGGGATCTGACAACTGAATACCATAGTGGAACAAGAATGGATACACCCTACAGCAGCATGGATACACCCTACATGAGAATGGATACACCATTCAGAAGCATGAATACACCATTCAGCAACATGAATACACCATTCAGCAAAATGGATGAACCATACAGAAGCATGAATACACCCTACAGTAGAATGGATACACCATTCAGCAACATGGATACACACTACATGAGAATGGATACACCCTACAAGAACATGGATACACCTTATAGGAAAATGGATACACCCTACAGAAACATGGATACACCATATAGGAAAATGGATACGCCATACAGAAATATGAATACACCATACAGGAAAATGGATACACCATACAGAAATATGGATACACCATATAGGAGAATGGATACACCCTACAGAAATATGGATACACCCTACTGGAATATGGCTATGTTTTACAGAAGCATGGATTCACCTTACAACAAGATGGATGCACCTTATAGGAAAATGGATACACCCTACAGGAACATGGATACACCCTACAGGAACTTGGATTCACCCTACAGGAATATGGATACACCCAACATGGATACACCCTACGCAGATACACCCTACACCTTACAAAAACATTAATATACCTTACAATCAGATGGATACACCCTAAAGAAGCATGTACATTAAGAAAAAGAAAAAAGCATGTACCCATAAAAATGCATAGATACACTCTACAGAAACATGGATCATACACCCCAAAGAAGTATGAACCCTCCTACATCTGAACACTCCTACATATGAACACTCCTATATATGAACACACTCATACAGATGAGCATCAAGCTCAACTCATGTACTGACTGGTCTGTCGATACCATCAGCACCAAACACTCTACAGTTAACTTCTTCTTCTACTGTTAGCCGGCAAACCAAGACAATACACCATGCTTTCCTATAGATTGATTTTCCCCCCTGCAACTCTCTTCATAACTCGCCCCTAAATCCACAAGTGTTGTCCAAGTGTTGTTCAATTCCTGACTGTTGACCACAAACAACGGCGGCGGTGTCCGTCCAGTCTTTGAAGACCCCAATACGACAACATCGTACCGGACCGTCATGTTTGTTTTCGTCCTAGTCGGACAAATTCTCATCGTGTTACGCAGGAACTGGTCCGTAAGACAAACGGTGAAAACGGAGACATCTCCACATTGTGCAGATACATTTATGGTTCACCTGGATATGTTTCGGGTGCAGATGAATTGGGTCTGTGGACAATAGGTCTTCTGTGGCATTGGCATCTCCAGTAGTGTTAACACCAACAGACGAAGGTGTGTGTTTAGAGGATGACTGACTAACGACGATGTCACAGATTGAAGCCAAATCCTTGTTATAGTTACAAAGAAAATAATAATAATAATAATAATAATAATAATAATAATAACAATAACAATAATGTGTACATTTCTATTGCACCAAATTCATACTCTAAAATGTGTTCTACATTATTTCCTCAACTGGACACCAAACAGATAGTGTCCCCTCAATACAAGGATGTTTGATACAGAGAGGATTCGGATATAAGGCTGGGTCAGATGTGGATCCCATTTTTATTTTTGTTATTTACTTGTACTATCCTATAAGGCTTGTACTATTAGGCTGGGGGTATGTCACGGACCCCAAATTCAGTGTTATATCAAGGGGACACTGTACTTCATTGCATTCATCTCTGAATATAAAGCTGTTATTCACTACAGAGATGCTACTGCAAGTCTTCAATTCGGATTCAAACTAGAACAATGTTATAGTCTGTTTTACTCATGTCTCTCTAATAATTCATGGAAAAATAACAAATATTTGACCAAAGTTAAATGCCTAAATTAAATATTTATCGATTAAACATGTCAAAACACAGCACAAAATCTTAATTGTTAAAACACAGCACAAAATCTTAATTGTAAGTTATTGTAAATAAATTTGTTTTCAACCGTACAACTTTTATCATGTTTTTTGTCCATAGTCAAATGTGAAAAAAATCTTTTTCCTTTCTTATCTCAACACTAAGGTGAAATACACACAATACATGAGATGGCTCATTATTCTATCACACATTTCATCCACTATGAATGGAAGAGGTTTTTCTTATCACAACATGGTAGGTAGCCGCCAATTTGTTCTGAGATCAAAGGAAGTGACCGCTAATCAGATGTAGACAAAGCGCAACAAAACCATTGACACGGCCTGACCACGAGGCGGGGACCATGTCCAACTCGGCCAGATTCGTATCCGAGACTCGCAGCGACTTGGATTTGCATGTAAATTACACATGTACGTGGTATACAATATCTGGCATCCATGACAACTGGCCAATTTCCTAAAGCCGAAAACCTACTGGTAATCAGCCTTCGCTGACCAAAGGGATAATATATAATGGGGGGAGTGGGGATTGTTGTGTAGGGTTGGGGCTGGTAGTTGGGGACAGGGAGGAGGTGGGGTGGGTTGCTGGTGGATGAATTGATTTAATTATTGCTTTACGTAGCAGCG
>JAUTBQ010161546.1:0-12647 GCA_032361185.1 Lepetodrilus ovalis | reverse complement strand
TGTTCTTTCAGAATATGTAATAACCCCGATAGTGACCATTTTTCCCTATGCAAGTATGATCTTGCCCCTTTAAGTGAGATAACTCAATCAATGCCAAATTAAAGCATTATAAATAGTGTTTTTATAATTTCCAAATGGCACAAAAATGGCTAACGCTCAGCTACCGATAAAAATCATCCCCTCGCATAGGGCTGGCCGCTTTCTGTGCATGCAGGGGTGTAATTATGTTCCGTTGCAATTAAACTAAGGGAAAATAGCACTCCTGGCAATGTCGATTCAAAGATGTCCGGCTCGGATTTCTACGAAAGACGATGCGCTTATACCAGTTTTGGTTTTGACCACAATCACATGGCATCCAGTACGTAAAAAAAGTCAACATAACTACAGTACTAATGTTATATACATTACCATTTAATAGTACGTCAGGGTTGAATCGAATATCAGAATACACTTACAATCACTGACAATTATAGTCTATCCAAATTCCATTTTAATAGTACGTCAGGGCTGAAACGAATACACTTATACTATTGGCAAGATACCGCGTGCCAGATGGGATATACGTGTAATGAATATTATTTTTGACTAGAGGTTTCGATAATGTATCTGCTTTATAGTGCTCGATAATATTTTTGGAATGAACGGTCAGGTTGGGGTGTGGGTACGACATCTGCGTCCTGCTCATTACCCTGCCGGTTATGGACCGGTTATCCGAAACTATAGAACAAATATAGAAATGTAGTTTCGGTAAACCGGTACTGGTGAGATTGGTTCATTTCGGATATTCGGAACATTAGTAGCCTACTTTCGGGAAACCGGGTCGACAGCTTTCGTTAAACAAACACTAAGCAAGAACAGCAAAACTACTGTGTTATGCCACTCTTATTTATTCTGGGGGCGTATGATTTAAGTGCGTTAAAGTACATGTCGCACTCAGTATTTCAGCCACATGGTGATATAATATCAAAATCATAAGAATCATATATGATATACTGAGAGACAAAATTAAAGGAACGCATTTTATTGTAATAGGGATATAACACGACATTGTTGCTAAGCGGTTTTATAATCTTTTTGATCGTGTAGAACATAATACAATGAATAAAATACCATTGTATCAAAATGCAACCTTTATCAAAGGTACATTTGAAACTGATATTCTGAGAAATAATGGTAAGACAGTACTCGACTTTATGTCCAAACTTATAGCCTATCACGGTATGATTTCAGGAGGAATATCAACATAACAAGTTGCTATACAGGTCAACAAGTCAAACAGGATAATTATTTTCTAATTTGGAACTTATGCACCGCCTTGTACATCTTATGATGAATAAACATCATATGGAAGATGTGGTTTACTTCAAAACAATACATTCCCTTATTCGTTTTCTTTCAGTACGTATGACTAAGTTCCAAATTCGATACATTATCCTCTTTGACTTGTTGACGTGTATAGCAACTTGTATAGCAACTTTTTTATGTTGATATTCCGCCTGAAATCATACCAATAATCCACAATCTTTTAACTAAAGTCAGGTACTGTCTTACCATTATTTCTCAGAATAACAGTTTCAAGTTCACATTTTGATACATGGGTAATTTATTCATTGTATCGTGTTCCACACGAGCAAAGAAAGATTATTTTTAAATTTGGGAATATTAGTTATGTAGCCGGTGCTGGATTGCGAGTCCAACGCTCTACCGACTGAGCCAAAGGGGTAACCCCACTGGCCGAGACCAGTAGAAGCATCTTATATCACACCCGGCTACATTTATAATATTGGAAAGGTTCTAAGATCAAAAGATGCGCTACTTACATGCGTAAGACAATATAGTCAGTCAAGTGAATCTGCTTAACGTTAATCTGAGTGTGCTTGTCGTAAAGTAGGGAAAGTGAATTCGGATAGTCGGAACTTTTTAATCCCTGGCCTTTTTTCGGAAATCCGGTACTATGTAAAAAAAATTTTTTCGGGAAACCGGTCCGACACAACCCTGCCAGTGGTGAACCCGAAAGTCAATGTCTGTGACGCTAAATAATTTAAATTTCTCTGTCAGATAGACTACTTATTATAGCGTAGAATGACTTTTATTTTAAAGCATACTATCACAGGCGATTGATGTATATAATGGACAAACGGATTTCTATCCGAGACTATTTACACAAAAGTTCTTATTTATTAATGTACTAAGACTTGTTCCAGTAGGTGGAGATACTCTACCTCTGACGTACAGCTAATGGTTCACCGTTGTTCAATCAAGCCTGAAGCAGATGTGACGATATACAAGTCACACATGAACAGTTAAATGCAGTTTGCATTTATTACTCAACTATAGTGCTACGCTCTCGTTGAAATCTGTGATTTAATAGCTGCAAGAGGTTATACAGAGAGCCAGAGTACATGCCTGCACGTCGGGGTCGACGTTCAACAGCGTCAGTATTAACGGAGTGAAGACCCGTTCCTAGATGTATTTACACATGTGTGCTGTGTATGCGAACGACTTCATCGGCTACGCAACATCACACGCTCCAAAGTTAAAACGCAAACACTGTTCTGGGAGCAAATCCTTTTATTCTGCACAGAGGACAGTCATAACATGGATATACATACGACTACACTTTATAAAAGGTTATTTATTATAATGCTATTGTGATGGAATATATGATATGTCTTTTTGGCAATCGTGAAAACAACTGTATCCAAAATGTATATGTTACAATCGCAAGATAATGAAAACCACTACAAAGAGAAAGACAATTAGTAAATCGTGTTGATACTTTATTTCACTAACCTTAATGATGTAGAACTTTCAGTTTAAGAACCGTTCCCCCGACTCTCTATTATATACCATAACCCTTCACTAGCGCAACCGTGTTCAAATAGTAAATGGGCTAGTCATGAAAGAATATGCATTCGCTACCAATGTTGCACGATTTATAATCCATAGTCCCGTCAGTTCCTTAAAGAATGTTTGAGAAATACCTTCTAGTCCCTCTAAATTCAAGCAAATAATGTCCAGCATTTACAAACAACATGAAGCAGTATCAATACATGCACTAGTATATAATGAAGCCAGCAAAGATGTTCAATAAATAGTATGATGATATAGCCAGTGATTCTTGCGATTATTTGGAACATTTAAAGTTGGAATAATTGAATGATATGAACCATACTATATTTTGTGAAAGTGACTCAAATTGTGTGTATCTCCTGTCTGTAAGTTTATTGGACCCTGAGTGCATAGTCAACCTTCCATTTAATAAACAACCGCATGGAATATTTCAACACCATATCACATAGCACTACTTCAAATCAATAAACAACAGCATGGAATCATTCCCCACCAGCAAGTACGTCTCATTACACTGGAACTGTGTCTCCACAACCTGAACAACAAGGCACGCCATCTGATTTAAAAGAGGCCAACCTAAGTTGACAGCTAAATGGGCTAACACATACAAATATAAAGGCACATCGTAGGAGCTGGACGTATGTAATACAAAGACAATGACAGTATCGAGAGAAAGGGCGGGTACACTAGTTGGAATGTTTAATTGATGGATAGCTCCAGTGCCCGAAAAACCTTATGTACAAACTGCCATGACTGACACTAGTTCATTCGGTTACATTGCTATAACCCTTACTTAGTCAAGTAGTTTTCGAAGTCTGTGATTGTATGTCTTTAATCAACGACATTTTTCGTGTAAAGCATGTATCCATGTGCATTAAAACAAGTGGTATCGCAGTAGCTTTGCTATGTTGTCATGAATCATGGAAGTGTTGGGTATTGGGAAGAACATTAATCAGACAATATATTATACTCAGGTCCAAAAGAAAGTACTCCGATAGAATTATTAAAAAATCGATAAGCCTAACTTAATTAGATATCAATTCTTTTAGTGAATAATAATTGTTGAAAAATATGTCCGCCACGAGTATATTCGCTACAAATTGTTTTATTGTGAATTTCGTTAATGCTTCGTAAAACAAGTGCATAATTCGTTTCCTAATTACAATGATAATTAAATCGCTGCTAAATGAAAGCATACAGTTCAGTTTGCACGGTACGCCTGGCAAAACCTGCGCAAAACGCCAACCAATAAGATAATTGTCCTAATGAAAACGCCGTAAAAATCTATCCAATGAAACGGATGTTATAATTTTTCTATTTATAGCTCCTGTAGACATTTTGCGCGAGTTTTCCTCTAGATGTGAGCCAGGGGTACCGTACAATGCTAACGTAGTTCGATGTAAAATATCTGTAAAATATTCCACAAGTACCACGTAACCTCTATTTTGTTACATTTATTAGCAATTATTCATCAGCATACTCTCTTTTGGTCTTGAGTATAGCTTTTGTCTGTGAAAGCTATTAAATTGATGTGGTAGACATCTGATCCCAGGCACAAACAATATAGTTGAACTTGTAATATATATCCTAATTAATAATATTAATAAACACCAATTTCTTTAAGAAATAATTAAATATTTACATCCACTTAAATTTCACATCAACATATTCGAAACTTGAACACAACTCCGTTATTGTTGAAGGAATACTTGGGAACGACGTCACGAGACAGTTGTGTCCACTTGCCCTTCTGTTGTAGTTCGGCCATTAGGGGCTCCAACTGACCCTTATACTCTCCGACATGGGTCAAATACTCCTCCCTCATCACAATACATACCAGTCCCCCTGAAACACAGCCATTGGTTATAGGAGCACGTATGACCGGGTACACAGAAACAAGCTTGTCCCTACCATAGTGCACCTGTATGTCATCACCACTGGTGGTGTTCCCAGTCCTTGTCGAAGACGTTTCGTGAAAAGAACGTCAACTCTTCAAAAGGAAAAATGTTCATCGTCTTTATATTTAAATTGAAAATAATTGCCACGAATTGTCTTCGACAAGGACCATCCACCGTCGGCGTCATCATCCACAGATTGCGCAAAGTTTGATAGTTGGTGTCATCATCCATAGGTCAGTGGTTAGTTAGTAGTTCATATTGTGGAATAGTAAAGGGAATAAAAAAAATATGAAAGCGTTGGTGTCGTGGACGTATCTATAGCAGAATGATGTTCAGATGGTTACGCCAACGACCAATTCATCGTCGACCAATTCTTCGCCTTTGTACACTTTACTAAAGCCATCTTTGCATGAATCTATTGATCGCGCAGTGAACGTAAACATATTGTATTGCATCCTTATTTGAATCACTAGAATCGGTTCTACATGCATGAACATCCTAGATCCTAATCGTCGTATATCCATCGGTGACATATTTCCGCAGCCATGTAAAGCTATAATTAAATAGTATTGATCCTATGATAATGACCCTATCCTATTGACTATTGTTACCTGGTCTTGTGATCCTGATGAGCTCGTGCAGACCGTCGCATGGAATGTGACCCTCTCCCATTCCTCCTGATATTACACAGCAGTCGTATGTGTCTGAAGAGAGGACAGTCAAACACATTTACCATCATTTTTCGCGTCAAATATAAGGTTAATAAACGTACTATTCTTGTGAGCGCAACTGCTAGTTTATCGTCAGTGAAATTTTCAACAGATTTAATATGCTTCTTGAAAACAGATGACTACGTTAATGGCATGGGTCACAAGTTCTTCTGCACAGGACGATCGCAGTGGTAGACGAGTCGTAGTGTTCCAAACTGGAACTGCTGATATTACAGATAACCGTGTAACAATTCACCTGTAAATTTATCATCAGTTATACGACTGGCATTATCCATCTCACCATATACATGTAATTCTATTCTGACACTACATCTAGGCCTGGCCGTGGTGTGAATACTCACTGTCTTCTATAGGCAGTCTGTTGTCATCCAAGAATTCACAGAATAGCTTGTTGTAGATGCCCTTCTGTCTTGCAATGTCCAGCATGCCTGAAGATGGTTCCAGGGCATCCACAGAAATGAACCCGTGACACTTTAGCTGGGGAACAATGATCATGAAACATGTTAAATGTAATCAGTGTGTTAAAGGCATACTATCACGGCGGGTTGACCTATATAACTGACAAACGAATTTCTATCTGAGACTAATTACGCTTGATTTCTCCACCCAAAAGTTGTTATTTACTCATGCACTTATTCTTCAACACTCAATAGTTAACAAATATGCCATATTTTATATTAATTACGGTTACGGACCCATAGTTATCTTGTCTTCGAAGCATCAACTGATCTTATAGGAAAGTGACAGAACGTTTTCAATTAACTCCCTTTGTATGATATATAACGAAGCCAGGGTGCAGATCGCTAGTTTGTACATTAGAGTCAACCTATCGTGCTGTTGTACATTATATTGGAATGTTCCGTCTACCATACAGCGGTGGAAAGGTTTTGGAAGTACAAACATGACTTTATGTACTCGGAACTATATGTGCTATTATGCCTTTAAGCAAACAGTTTATATACAAGAAGTTGATTAATAGTACAAAACCAAATTTTATTTAGAGAAAGACATAAAAGTATATTACAGTGCCACAAAATGTATAGCGATCACAGAATGCACATATGACCACTTGTTCTGCCTTAGGTCATCCTTCCTTAACATATTAAATGAAACGTAAAGATGTGTACAACCTTTCAACCCATTACATCTATCCTTGATTATACCCCTCTTCCGGTCTCGTTGCCATGGTTCCTTTTGTTCGAAGTGTAGGTGTATATCCGGATACACCTACGCTTTCTCAGAGAAAGTGTAGGTAATATCAGAAATGAACCTAAACTTTTTCAAAGCATTAATTCGTTCATTTCAGAGAAAGTGTAGGAATATTGGAAATACACCTACACTTTCTCTTCACTGAAATACATTTGCCCAAACCTGGAGTCAAACCAGTCAAAACATCTTGATTCGATGGTCGCTACCATAGGACGAAATAACTGACTGAAGGTAAGACCATTCGTTTATCTGGTTATGATTGATTTAAAAAAAAATGTCATGTGGCTATGATGTCACTACACATGCTACAACAAAAGCATGTGCAACACACAATAATTGTTCATCCAAAAGCATAAACAGCTGATGAGGATCCCCATGGGTGATCTGGCGTGTCGATGATCTAGTTCAACTTACACTATTTTTTTCTCTCCAGTATTTGCATAAATTTTACATATAAATGGTATGCCATGTAGTACTCGACCGGAACAGGATTATTAAGACAGTTACACCCACACTTCCTTGGTGTATTGGTCAATATCCGGCCAACAGTTTTGTTGGTGATGCCTTGGAGGCCCCACGACCCAAACTGAAGGATATTGACCGATACACCTCGGAAAGTGTGGGTGTAACTCTTACTTATCCTGTGATACATGGTATTGCTACATCCTCGCACCCCAGAGGTACTTATTACGTGCTCACTTATATAATACCCATGGCACACACCCAGGAGAAAACACGCGCAAACAACCCACCAATGAAATCTCGGTAAAAATCTATCCAATGAAATAGTTATTGACATTGCTATATTAATAGCTCTTTTGGACTGTTTGCGCGAATTCCCCCCTAGATGTGTGCCAGAGGCCAGAGGTACTATTGAAGTGAGAACGTGTTGGTAAGGAGTACAGAAGTACAGAACAAGTTATATAGGTGCTCCAAGTACTTCTTGTATTGCACTATCAATTCCAAGAACTCTTTATTGTTGAAAACCAGTGGCACACGTGGACAACGTTGATTGTTGCCACTTGTGTAGACAAATCAAACGTACACACTTCCAGGTAAACTACGTTTGGCTGTGAATCATGTCAACAAACCGTGATTGTATGCCTTTAATTTTTTTTTATTTCCGGCCAATACGTTGTCCGTGTGCATCATTGCATCAGTGAAATGCACCCGAAGCTATAATAAAAGGGTAGAAATACACACTAATTCCAGCGATCACCTGTCTATGAATTCAATTACAATAGTGGTCGCCTTTTCGCTTAATAATGATTTATTGATTAATTAATTAATTAAGCTTATATAAAAGTAGTTCTATGGAAACGTGCAAATTATATGAAACCATATTACTCATTGCAGATCGTACTGTAACAGTAATATAACCGAAAGATTTAAGAATTATGTCTGCAAACTTTAGTGCTTGCAAACATAGATTGCCCAAATGCCATTTATGCTACCTATAGGAATTGGTTATGTTTGCATATCGCTTAGTCTGTCTTCAATGCTGTCTGTTCCTACAGAATATGAGACAATGTATACTTACAGCTAGGTTATCACCATATTACTATCAATAGTCGATATATTTGTTTTCTTTATAGCCGGCGAAATATTGTTAAAACAACAACTTTTATAAAAGAAATTGTATTTCACCATGGCACATAATCGGATGTGAATCATGAAAGTACAGTTCTGCTGTAATATACAACTCTGACAATTGCGTCCACTGTATTATATTGATCCATGACACTCGTATCATGATAAGTACTGTACTAGTATATTTTTGATTGCTATTTTATTTCGGTTTACTCCCATGTTCCCAACCAAATACCGGTATGTTATATAACGTCAAAAAGGCTATTTGCATGGTTCAAGGAATGATTAGGCGAATATATAATTATATGCGACGATTTCCTAAATAACGGTATTGGTACTACAACTACATGATATATATTCTATCAGTTGATCTCTATTTAGGTACCAACTTCTCAAGTAAAACCAATTTCTCTCGTACGTCTCCAACCGGCCTCTAAACACGTCTAAACACGTCTCCAAACGTGGACTCCCAAGACTGACGATTAACACTACCACCTATATAGGCCTAGCTATAGTAGCTACTACATGTCTGAATGTCAATCTAAAATAACACACATCTAGACCGAAAAAATACCAAGAGATCAGGAAACATGGAAGGCCTAATTACCTCAGATCTGGAAAGCAGGAGGGCACCAATACTACCATCCTCGCACCTCTGAGATACTTATTACGTTCTCACTTATATAGTACCCCTGGCACACATCTAGGGGGCCACTCGAGCAAACAGTCTATATGAACTATAAATAGGACAATGATAACATCTATTTCATTGGATAGATTATTACGGCGATTTCATCGGTAAAATGATTTCATTGGCTGGCTGTTTGCGCGAGTTTTCCTCTAGATGTGTGCCAGGGGTACATTTTCGATGTACTCTTTATTGAAAAATAATGTATAGATTATTTTTAAAGATATATATTATGTGATTGCACATCCTATTTATGTTTATGTTTAGCAACACTTATAGTGTATAGCCTACAAGTGTTTAAAAAACAACGAAATATTTTATCCATGGATTACGGTCCGGACCATTTGGATTTTTTTTTTATATTCAAGTCTCCACTAGAATGGATAATATATTTGTTGCCAATGTTCCATTCTTCGTACCTCCAGTGATGAACATTTGATTACGTGCCTTCTGTTGATATAGTGCATTAGCATGACGTAAAGGCACATACGAAAACAGAATATTATTCGAAATGATCTAAACAAAATTATTCGTCTGAATGGACAATCCGCTTCCGACATTCTGTGAATTAAACAAGGAACGCGTTGATTATTTATGAACAGACCCTGCAAATTATTTTCTCTTTACTCAGAATATTATTGCAACAAAAGTGTGCAAACTCGCAGCGAAACACATGGCTGCATACCCGCAGGTTTTTTTTCCAAACTTCTTAACGGCTTTCCTGTGTTACACCTTCTCGATCCCCCGCCAAGTCATCAAGTCGGGTCTCAATCGCGCCTGTGTCTCGGGCTATTAGGCAAATTTCTTGCTGGACCCTCTGGATTGCGACCGCCTGTAGCATAGTGATTGCATTGATTATATATATCTGTAGCTATTAAAGCAACGAACAGGAAACGGCACGCACCAAATTCAATACTTGACTTGCCATTAATCTTGCTGTGATTCTTCCCCCGTCTTCTCCTGGTAACGTACAAACTAGTATTAGTTAAGACTATTTAAATGTCAGGCTCCGACTAAACAGGTAAGACTCGTACTTTAATGTTCGTATGAAATAGTATCCATTTATTAATTTTACAATACAGATATCAAATGTACCAGATATGTTTACGCGTATATTGTACTCTTTAACACTTATCTCGATTAATTATAGATATAAAAAATGATTTAAAAAAATACTAAAATAAAGAAAAAACGAAATAAAATATGTCGTTTCAATTATAGTTAAGTAACATTAATACAGGTTCACTAGTTGTCTTGCGTTGTTTTCTCTGTAACTATGTAGGAGAAGTTTTATGAGGATGATATAAACTTGCCTCGGGGATGAACGTTCAAAGAAGTCTGGTGTTGCTGTGCATAATGCTCATCAAAGTTGCTGGATCAATTCAAGGTAAACGACTATTATATGTTTTACCTATTTAACGTCACTGCGGCAACAACGTAAAATTAGGATAACCCGCACACCGAGTAAAATAAACTAGACAAATAGCGATAATAATGTTGCCATTTGGTGAATTTAACTGCCAACATTATTTGACCAATCGCACCATCTTGGTAAGTTCAATTAATCATAAAGTTATTTTCAGTTATGTTCTTTTTAATTATAACTCAATGGATTCAAATCCTTTGTTGGGTGCCTACACGATACCCGTAGTTCTCCCATTCAATGGCATACTTAATTAAACAGAGCAGGTATGTGGATATCTATGTCTTTCAGTGTGGAAAACTGTCCTCTTGTCAAAGAAAAGCAGTAGCAAGAACGTGAAGACGGAATTATTCGACGTTCCGGTTGCCGTGATTTCCAACCCCACCCTGAATATCAGCAACGTGTTTGACATAGCCAATACTGGGGATGACTTTAAGAGCGGTCTCTTGGACAGATGGGTCGTGGAAAATCACACGGAGGTTCGTTATTAACTCTTGATATCTTTGTCAATTATATACACCTGATATGTAACAATATGTATTATGTAACCGTTAAAGAGAAAAAATAAAATAGAATGAAAAAAACCCACAAAAAACTCTTGACAACAAGGAACATTTACTATTTTTTTTACCCTTGACAACAAGGCCTAGTAACTGTTAGTTCTATTCATTTGACAAAAAAAGAAACAATTAGTATTGTTTACCATTGAAAACACGGAACTGTTGGTTTCTTTACCATTGCCGACAAGCAATTGTTAGTTGTTGGCACGTGATTAAAAACTGTTAGTTGTTGACCATTGACAATAATGAATTGTTAGTTATTCACCCTTGACAACAAGGAACTGTTGGTTCTTGACACATGACAACAAAATGAACTGTTGGCTCTTGATCCTTGACAACAAGGTACTGTTAGTTCTTTACCCTTGACAACAATGAACTGTTGGTTCTTGACTATTGACAAGAAAGAACTGTTGATTATTGACCCTTGACAACAAGGAACTGTTAGTTCTTGACACATGACAACAATGAACTGTTGGTTCTTGACCCTTGACAACAATGAACAGTTAGTTCTTTTTCCATGACAACAAGGAACTTTTACTTCTTGACCCTTGACAAAAACATTGTTAGTTATTTACCCTTGACAACAAGGAACTGTTGGTTCTTTTCCCATGACAACAAGGAACTGTTGGTTCTTGACACATGACAACAAAATGAACTGTTGGCTCTTGATCCTTGACAAAAAAGAACTGTTAGTTCTTTACCCTTGACAACAATGAACTGTTGGTTCTTGACCCTTGACAACAAAGAACTGTTGGTTATTGACCCTTGACAACAAGAATCATGCCATTATCGCTGGAGGTCTTTAAATGTTTTAACATTTATGAACTCGTATTTTTTTAATTGGTAACTTTGACGTCACTTACGGTTGTATAGTTCAAACACGCTCTCCAAGAACTCTGGACATTGTGCTAGGTCTAAATACGAACAAGATACTTCTAGATGCTTTATATCAAATATCTACATTATATTGGTAGGTCAGACTGAGCGTATTTAACAAGCACGGGGATATTCTATGGCACGTCACACTGGACGGGTTTGGTACGGATTTGACCAACTGGTTTAGAGCCAGCAGAATTGAAGATTCAACTGACAAGTTCGTCATGCAACAACTCAGCGATCTCGATCTATCGTGAGTTCATGTTAGTTCGCCTTAATATTATATCAAAGCATGTACTACTCAATCAGCCTTGAGTTGAAAGGGAATATGCTCTGAAATGTATGTAGCTTACACACATGCACAGACACGTACACACGCGATAGGGGCGCGCGCACACAGAGAGAGAGAGAGAGAGAGAGAGAGAGAGAGACACACACACACACACACACACTCTCTCTCTCTCTCTCTCTCTCTCTCTCTCTCTCGTATCCATACTCTTTTCTTTATATACACTAGGTCTATGTATCTATTATATCTAATGATGAGCAGCTTACAACTAGAACATATATAGTGCGTTATATACTAGCAGTTTCATGTTGCAGTGCACTTTGCCTGTTCTTCTGTACAGATTTGACAGCACTGGTGTCAAATTAACCAGAACATCTAACAAATTTGGCTGGCTGTGGGTGGATAACAATGGAACAGGAGGAAAGACACGGATCATATTCTCCACATACAACGCTAAGGAGTATCCAGCCAGTATGCTTTATAACTGTAGTGCCACTCTACAGACAGTGTATCCTATCAATATCGCGTCA